>CAUYQG010041429.1:0-24381 GCA_963574415.1 Tarsius wallacei | reverse complement strand
TATTGTGAATGGGATTGTGCTTTTTATTTGGGTTTCTGTTTGCTTATTAGTGGAGTAAAGAAATGCGGTTGTCTTTTGCACATTTATTTTATAACCTGAGACCTTGCCAAAGTCCTTTATCAGTGTAAGGAGATTTTTGACTACACTGAGATTCTTAACTGAATTCTGACCTACAGGAGCTCCTTCATGATACAAAAGTAATAGAAAAAAAGTGATCATGACTTCTTGGAGTTGCTAAGTGTGTGTCTTGCCCAAGAATTTAGTAAAGCAAGTTTTCAAGAATATTATAGGTATGCTTTTATAATTAATGTCCCTTTCAGGATACTTGACTCAGCAATGTTGGGAAGGTTATACAAACTGAAAATCATGGTATCTCCCATAAAAATAAAATTCTATTATGGCAAATAATTTTAATAAATAAGAGAAGGTGGGAAACTTAAGGAGACTAATGAAAAAAAACACCAACCATTTAAAAAATGTATAATAATATAAGGATCTTTTTAATGATCTTGTATCTTAAAAAGAATATATGATAGAATGCAAGGAATGTATCTTCTCTTTAAAAAGCACCCCCCAGAATAGCACTTTAGCTCTCAGTAAGTATGGTATTGATATGCTCAGCAAGAGGAAGGGTCATTAGAGAAAGTATTGCTTTATTAACAGGTAAAATTTAGCTGAATTATTCAATTTAATTCTTCTCTGACCTTCACACTGGAGAAGGTGTTAATAGTGGAGTTAGGAGAGGTGGTAATAAGAGGCACGTTAGCTATTACAAATGTCTTTATCTCTAGGCCCAGATAAACTACCTCCCAGATGAAAGAACTTGAAGGTATATTAGGGAAACCACTGAATGTGGGCTTTGAATGAATTTGAGGATGGAAAAATTGTCAAAAGACAGGACATAAGCAAATCCCATCCCTACTTTCAAAAATGAGGAAAAGGTACATTCTGGAAACCATAGTACAAGTGAAACATTGTTCCCCAGCATCGCTTGGGCACTATCATTACACATATGGTTCATACACATTTAGAGAAGAAACACATGCCTTTTACAAACCTGGAGATGTTCATAAAGATGTAGTTTATGTCAAACTGCATTTCCTACTTTGAAAGAGTCATCAGATTACTCATAGATAAGGAGACTGTTCACACTTAATGGTTCTTGATTTAAAGGCATCTGGAAGATTCTGTGGTAAGCTTTTAGACAAGGTGGAGAAGTATGAATTCAATATTATGTTTAGTGTGTTTGTACCTGGTTGGACTGATGGTCTCCAAGACGGGTAATTTTGTATCCTGTTTACCTCGTCTCTACCAGCAAGATACATGAGCTCACCCTGGGTAGCTTAACACTTTCACCATGACCTTAATGAAAACATAAAAGCTGTGCTTTGCAAATGCACAATTGACAATAAACTGGAAATGATAGCAAACAGACTAGATGAGTGTCGCCAAGGCTACCACACATTTCATTAACTATGTCCCTTTACAAATACCCTAAAGTTAAATTTCTTTCCCAGTCCTGAAGCTCTGTCCATAGGGAGCTTTGAGAACCCATTGTGTTTTTAAAGCCAATCCATGACTGTGACTAAAGCCAACCCACGGCTCCCAGGTTAAGGATCCCTGATCTACTGCCCTAGGAATGAGAAAGGAGTTTATAAGCAACTTACAGTTGGGTGGGGGGCGGTAAGACATGAAAACAATTTTCGAACACAATGTAGTAGTTCACAACGAAGTGTTCAAAAGAGGGGGAACCAGTATCATTAGAGTTAAGCAGCAGGTTTAGGCTTTTTGTACTGAGCCCCAGATTAATTGGGCAGCTGCCAGCAACACTCACCATCATGAGTGCTATGATTTCCACGTGTTATTAGGGAACACTCAGCTTTCATGGAACAATTTTGTACTCACAGTCTCAATTATTTGCATGTGACTGTTTAGGCTC
Source organism: Tarsius wallacei (assembly GCA_963574415.1). Taxonomy (NCBI): domain Eukaryota; kingdom Metazoa; phylum Chordata; class Mammalia; order Primates; family Tarsiidae; genus Tarsius; species Tarsius wallacei. Next base: position 22,442 of record CAUYQG010041429.1, on the reverse strand, counting down.
ATTGCTTTTTGTTCTTGCAGCGGACCATTTCCCTAATCCATTATCAACTCTTGGCCAGCCCAGGAAGAAGAGCTAAAATTGGTCCATGAGGCTAATGTCTTCAGCTAATGGCTAAAATAAGAAGTTTGATTTTAGCTGCTTAAAACAAACATGTTACCCATTAAGGCAGGCATTAAAGGCTGCCTGGCTGTATTTACAGAGTGTAGTATTTCCATTCTCAGTTAATTTATTGAGTGTCTTCCGCAAAAGCTGGAAATGCAGAAGGTTACCAGGGCCAGGTGAGTAAGAAGGGAGTGGAGTGACTAAGAGGACCATGGTAAACAGAATACACACTTTCTTTAAAGGGGGCAGCTGGCACTTCACTCCAGCTAACAAAACTATGCATGAATGCTTGTCCAGGGTTGCCAGAGACTGATTTTTTTTCAAGAAGCCCGGCATAAGAATTCTTTTAAATTTTTAAATTTTATTTTAAAGATGTGGAGTACAGTTCAGGATTTGGTATATAAGTGGTCATTGTACAGGTAAAGTTTGGGTCTCCCTTTGGCCCCCACTTTGCCTGGTTTGAGCCAGACATAAGAATTTTGATGTGTTATCTGCTGATTTTTAAATTTTAGCAACTAATTCAAAAGTGTTTAAAAATAAACTCTGGCCAAAACAGCACACCTGTGGACCATATCTGACCCATAGGCAGCAACTATTTTGCAACCACTGACTCTTCCCACCGCATCCGCTTGGTGTAGAAAAGTGAGATAGGAAAGACGAAGATGCAAATAAATGCATGTAACAACTTGTCTCTGCTTCCCATGATCTTACCATTTACTGGGGAGAAAAAAAAATAGACCCCTGTGAAAAAATTAAATAAGGACTCAAATCAATATTGACAAGTGGTGTTTCATTTCCTCACCTCGCAACCTGACAAGCTCAAAGCTTATGACAGTCTTCTGGGAAAGACCCCTCTCCCCAGGCTTGTTAGTTAGTGGAGTATTTTGCTGGAATAAAAATTTCATAGATGTCCCATTGCTTTTTTGTCATGACAGAAAAATCCCACTTTTTTTAGTGATTATGCCTTTTGATTTACCTACTCCTTTGCCTCAATGACCTCGATGACGGGGAGTCTGATGAACACAGACATGGAATCAGGGGTGAGCATGATTTGGTGGGAGGTGCGGGCGAGGCTGGCCTGGACAAAGCAAAGTGTTGATGTTTAGGGAAAGTCACAGGCAGTTCTGGATGTACGAGCTGGCTCGAAATGACAGCCAGCCTCGGGTGCTGCTTTGAGGAGTTTGAATTTCGTGTTCTAAGCCAGAGTTGTCCAACAGAACTTCTTGCAATGAGACAAATGTTCTGTAATCTGCACTGATGCAAGTAGCCACAAGCTACATGTGGCTATTAGGCATCCAAAATGTGGTCAGATGTGTCTGAAATTCTCATCTTAATTTTAGTTAGATTTAGACTTAAATAAGCACACATGGCTGATGGCCACCACGTTGGGTAGCGCAGTTGTAGGCAGTGAGGACTGGTGGGAAGCATTGTTGTGGGAACTGGTGACATGATGTAAGTACTGCAAACCTAGAGGTGGAATGTAGCTTGTACAGGGCGGGGGAGGTGACGCAAGGAGGCTTGTGTGTTGTGTTTTGTGTTAGTCGAGTAATAACGTTGGGTAGAAAAAAATGTGGGGCATATTTTTGAAAAGAAAATCACAGTGAAGGCTGACATCCCAATCAGGGTTACTACCAGAATTTTTCTGCCACTGATGGATCTAGAGAAGCTTGGGGAAGAGTATTGTGTTATTTGGGGGTTTTGTTTGCTTAGCAAGGTAAGAGACTTAGAAGGAGGCAGGAGACAGGGCATGAATTCACTTGAAGAAGGATGGTTTAAACTCAAGGAAAATACTGATGCCAGAGCCAAGTTTCCTCTATTTTAATGTGAAGAAATTGCCCAGCCTGCCCTACCCGTCCAAAACAAACAGGCATCAGGGTGGCTTAATGATGTATGCCGGGTCCCTTAGCAGTTCTTTGTCAGGGAGATGATTAGAATCTCCAACTGCATGATGTTCCAATTTTGTGATTTGTCCATTGGAATAGATCAGTGTTCCCCAGCCTCCTGGGTACGGACTGGCACTGGAAATGTCTTCCACCTTTTACTTTCTTCTCTCACCTCTTCATCCTAAGGTTGTTGTTCCAGCCCTCTCATCCTTCTCTCTTCTGCTTCTCCTGCCTTCCTGGGTCTGCCTACAATAGGCTTCCACTGGGAAGTTCTGGTTTTGATGACCACAGGCAGCTCAGGGGTGGAATTCACATGCTTGTGGCACCAACACCCCAACAGCAGTGTGTCAAGTCTCTTTAACTGATTTCCACCATGACAGGCACACATGCTGACAATACTCAAAAGGCTCTAGTGGGAAACTAACCAGACTAGGACCTCTCAGGGACCTTAATACAAGTGCCCCAGTTTTTTTTTCTTGTTTTTAAGGACAGTTTCCTTCTCAGTGCAGGTAAGAGGGAATAACACTTGGCCCGGACCAGATTACAAGGAAAGAGGCCTTTTGTTATTTTTTAAACGTGAGGAAGGCATTGGCTCAGACACTTTGATCTAAGAGGAAGCATTTATTTCAATTCAGGCTCTTTTAGAAAATATCACTGACTCAGCACTTTGGGAGGTGGAAGTGAGAGGATTGCCTGTGACCAGGGGTTCAAGATTAGCCTGGGCAACTTGGTGAGACCTCATCTCTACAATAAATCAAAAAAATTAAACAAGTGTGGCGGTGACACAGCTGCGTTTCCAGCTACTTGGAAGACTGAGGCAGAAGGATCACCTGAGCCCAGCAGGTTGAGGCTGTGGAGGCTGTGAGTGTGCTGGCACTCCAGCCTGGGCGTCAGAGCAAGACACTGACTCAAAAAAAACAGAAAACATCTCTGAGAAGATAGTAGGCAACTGGTAACACTGGCTGCGTCTGAGAATGGACTAGTGGGATCTTGAGTTGGTGGAAAACTTCTGTGTGCCTTTTGAATTTTGCACAATGTACATGTAATACCTATTCAAAAATTGAGTAAATAACATTTCAAAATTTTGGGGTGAGTAGGGCTGGCATGTGTTGTATACCCTGACCGTTCTTCCTTTCCTACAGATTCTAGAAAGCTACCACTTCCACAAAACAAGCAAACTTGTTTGTACTGAGCAGCAGTTGTCATGAATAGCAACTACACTGGTCTCTAGGATGAATGACCCTTTGATACTCTGTTATTGTTCATTCACTTAATCCAAAAACCTGACCCAGTGGTTCTCAACCAGCAGTTTTGCCCCACAAGGAACATTTGGCAGTGTCTGGAGACATTTTTGGTTGTTACAATTTGGAGGCTTGTGCTATTGCCTTCTAGAAGATAGAGGCTAGGGATACTACATCTTACAATGCTTGGGACAGACCCCCCAAAACAAAGAATTACCTCAGTGTTGTTGGCACCAAGACTGAAAGATATTGTCCAAACCAAACTTGGAGGTGGATGTGAGTTCAGGCTCTTCCAGATGCGAGTTGATAACCTGAGGCATTTTTCCTAATTGATCAGAATCTTAATTTTTCTCATTGATAAAATACAATGAATGAACACCTACCCAAACTGGCATATAGTGCTGTGAGGATGACACAGTTTAACAGATGTGAACAAATACTGGGAAAAGTGGGATAGTGATGAGTGAAGTCACTGTTTTGATGAGTGAGAGTGCGATCCCTGGCCTATGGTTTCCAGATGAGTTCTGTGAGAAGGGAACGTTGGATTCCTGGGGAAAAGGGTTCCTTAGCCTCCTGACACAGCTGCAGTCAGACCTGGGCATGGAAGGTGGGCTGAGAGAGCTGGGGCAGAATGCTGTGTCCTTTCCAACAGTGGTGAACGTCTGAAATTAGAGAAACAGAGATGCTCCTAATAGTAGACTGCTGTGTTTTAAAAATTGAACAGTAAGGAGGTGAGCTGTATCCTTTAGAGAGGGGAAACCATAAAATAGTCCCATTCAAGTTAGGAGTGTGTGTGAGCATTTGCTGTCACCATGACCCCTCCCCGTTCAGATCACCCCTCCAGACACCCACAGTATCATGTGCTTCTGTCTTTTCCTTTGGAAGTAATCTCACATCTGCCTTTATTGACTTTTTATCAAGACATTACACATAATTAAGCAAAAACAATTGGCAGCTTCAGATTAAAACCACTGAGCAAGCCAACCCTCTTATCAGTGTGTTGCTCTGAATGGTTCGTTTTTAAGTGACCTCTTTGAGCATTTACTTTGTAGGGGCGTCGGTCTGTTAAGCTACCAGGTTTTCTACACTTCTGCCTTTTGGGTGTTTGGGTCCCTAATTCCAATACACATCATATTGGTATCCCTAAAACTCTAACTTTAGGGAATAACGTTTTAAACCCAAAGCTTCCTGCAATGGCAACAACAAACACAATGTTGTTGAGTTTGGGGTGAACAGCAGGCGAGCAGGCTGGGGCATTTCGTGTTTCTGCAACCGAGGGAGCCATCTGAGCTGTGATTCCTGCTCTTAGGGCATAACGACACTTTTTTTTTCCAACTAAAAGCCTTAGTATGGGCAGGTGATCTGCATGCCTCCCTGCACAGCTCGGCCCACAAAGTTCTGGTCTGGCCAGCAGGCCTACTCTCCTGAGGCGGGTGGCTAGTCAACCTGTATCCCCCTCCTTTGCCTGAGGACTTAACAGAGACTTTTTTAAATGGCTCTTAAGAAGTTGCATAAAAACATACAAATTTTAACTTCTGAAACTCTCTATTCTGGAGTTAGAAAAAAGAAAACCAGCAATGTAAATTGGGTTCTAGTCTTACATCTACTTAACACTCAGGGACTATACCATGTGCTGATGCAGAATGTTTGCTGTTTTATAGAATCATTGGCTGTTGGAAGAATTTTATTTATAAAATATATTGAGTTTATTCTAGTGAGAAATCTATTAATTCAGTGAGAAGCAACTTCAAAAGCCATGCTAATAATAAGTGCTTAGTGTATGCCAGCTATCATTCTAAGCTCTTTATAATTGTTCATTCATTTAATCTTCATAACAACCCTATGAGATGATACTAATATTCCCATTTTACAGATGAGAAAACTAAGATACAGAGAGGTTAAGTTACTGCTCCAAGGCACAGAGCAAGTAAGTGGCAGGATAAGTCTGGAATTTTAACCTCAACTGTCTCTCCTCAGGGTTGATCAGACCCTACCCACTGAACTGTTGTCCAAATGCTGTGACTTCCAGAGGACTGTGCTGCCTATGATATTAAAAAGGTGATTCTCAATTATCCACTGTAATAGTGGGGGCCAGTGGCACAGATAAATTCAACCAGTTTGGGAATGAGAAAAAAATAATAGAACCAAACAATTGTAAAACATCTTCCCTGATTGAATGGTTCAAAAGCCAACTCTCCTCATCCAAAATGTGTCTCACCTCTGAATATAGAATCTGAAATGTAACCTCAAGAATACTTTTTTCTAGAAAGTAGATAGTAATTTCAAAATGAAAAACAAATAGATCCCTTGGGCACTGTGCAGAACACTGGAAATAAGATGACTAAAGTGATCGTTTCAAAAATTATTCGTGAGTGCAGAACTCAAAATTGACAGTGAGGGATGAGTCCTATTTAGCAGTGAGCAGGGGTTACATATTTTGAATTGTCAAATTAGGAAAAACCTTTTTAAAAACCTAACTATCTGACGGTTCTGTAGACAGAAGGCAGTAAAAACTCACTAATAATCTGCTCAATAGCAAAAAAAAAAAAAAAAAAAGATCTGGTAAAGAATGCATTGAGCAGGAGCATATCTATTTTGAAAGCTATTTTCCCCATTGTGAATCAGGTTCTCCCAAACAGTACACTGTATTTCCTGGCAAGTTCAGGTCATTGTCTGCTTGTCCTGTATTGGCCACCTTTATTATACCTGAGAAAGGAAGAGGAGGCAGCTCAGTCCTCGACTTGGAAGACATCACCTGTCAGCACATCACCAAGGAAGAAGGAAAAGAAGGTGGGCCGTGGTCTCTATGGGGAATGCAAAATTAAGGTTCTCAGTCTTTGAATATCTGCTTTGCCCAACTCCTGACATGCACGTACACCCCGACACCCAGTGACACAAATTGAGTTCCATTACAAGGAAAATTTCAACTGTTCATAGGGTCTTGCTACACGTTTTTCCCCAGCGCAGATGATGAGCTACTCTTTCTCTTAAATTTGTGATTTCTCCCCTACTGGGAATATATCCGGAGGAACTCAAATCACTCTCTGAAAAAGTTTATTGCAGTGTTATTCACAATAGCAAAAACATGGAACCAAATGTGCTGCCCATCAAAAGAGGACTGTATTAAAAAAATGTGGTACATATACATGATGGAATATTACGCAGCCATAAAGAAGGACAAAATTATGAACTTCACAGCAACTTGGATGGACTTAGAGGCTGTAACCTAATGTAATGATCTATCACAGAAACAAAGAACCGAGTATCACATGTTCTCCCTCATAAGCAGACCTTGAACAACTATTGTAACACTATAAGAAAGGGAAGATTGGCAGTAGTGGGAAACTGCTGGGGGGGTGGTACCCCTCATCAACAAGGGTACCTGCATAATAAACATTTGTATATCTAACCCTGAATTGTATCCCACATATTTAAAATAATTTTTTTAAATTTGTGATTTCTGTTCATCTAAGATGTGCCATCACTTTACATTACAGACCAGGGAGCACTGGTTATTGAGCACGGAGCTGAAATAAGGTAGTCTACGTAATATTCTAGTTCTCCAGCTAAGTTTTCATACTGTGACCGTGTCATTTTTATGGGTGTGGTTAGTGCCTGGAATATAAAACATACATTTAGTTTATGTCCATTGCACTCATTCATTTCTTCAGTTGACAAATATTTATTGAGCTTGGCACTGTGCTAGGCCTTGGGATGGAACAGAGGCCAAGACTGACATAGTCCCTGCCCCCTAATAATGCTTCCTTTGTTGCGGTACAGACAGACCAGAAAAAGTAAACATAATCGCATATTTACTAACTTTAAAAGAGCTATGATGAAAATAAAGATAGAGGTGCTGCCTTTTACATAAGCTATTCAGGAGACCCACTCTAAGGAGGAGCACGGAAGCGGGGGGGGGGGGGTTGGCATGGAAGCGTATGAAGGAGATAGCCAAGAGAAAAGTGGAGGAGAGAACATTCCTGGCGGAGAGAATGACCTTTACCAAGCCCTAGAGGCACAAAGGAGCTTGGTAGATTCAAGGAACTGAAGGGGAGGCCAGTGTGATAGGAGGTTCTGAGCAAGGAAGAGTGAGCAAGTGCAGTGACAGAGGGGTTCCCAACTGGGGCCAGTTTTGTCCCTCAGGAGACATTAGATGGTGTTGTTCCCATTGAGTGGGGGGTAGGGTGCTACTGGCATCTGGTAAGAGGCTGGGGACGCTGCCACACATCCCACAATGCATAGGACAGCCCTTCACCACCAAGATTCGTGATCCCCAAATGTCAAGAGTGCTAAGTTGAGAAACCCCGGGGTTAGCAAAATAGGCAGTGGCCTACACTGAGGTAGTAGACGAGGAGTAGGATGAAGGAAACAGCATTGATGGGGCATGGTTGGATGTGGGGGTGAGGGCATAGGAGGAGTGATAGATGATCCCAGGATTCTGACTTGAGCACCAGGGAGGATGCTGTGGTCATTTGTGGAGATGGAGAGGAACGGTGAGGGAGTATCAAGTCTCCAATGTACACATATTAGTTTGGGAATGTCAGCAGCCATTGAAGAGGAGAGTCAAGTAGGTGCGTGGAGATGTGGATTTGGAACCCAAGGAAGAGGTCTAAGTTCAGCTTTAATTTGTCAAGCTGTAGATCCAATAGGCATTGGTGAGACAGATGGAGAAGAGAGGCCCAGGAGTAGGGACCATCCATATTTGGATATTACCTCCTAAGAGCCTCTCACACAGAGTTATATTCCTAACATAGACAAAGCTGGCCAGGTCACTGCCATAATCTTCCTTTAGCCTTCTGTTACCTAAAGAAAAAAATCCATACTCCATAGCACTGCATGTGAGTCCTTCACAGTCATCCCCGGTGGATGTGCCTTGACCATCTCCTGCCATTATCTTGGATGCACACCTAACTCTGGCCATGCTAAATGCTTCGTCTTTCTCTTTTCCATCCCCATTTCTTTTCACAAAAGCTGACCACTATGATGTCTTCATTCCAGAAACAGCTCCATTATTACCCTGGTCTACCCTTCCAGGCAGTGGCTGTCCGGCACCCTCCGCAGGTCTCCCTAGGAACCCTGCATTTACCTCTGTTATATCCCAGATGACTTTGTTTTGTAATAATTGTTGGCAGTGATGCCCTGCCAATTGCACTGTGGGCAGCTGGAGAGCAGGGACCCTTCCCAATCATCTTGACATCCATAGGGTCCCACAGAGTGCCTGGTACAGCTTTCAAGAGATGTATCACTTTTTTCTTCTTAAATCTAAAATTGGTAAGGGCTTTTCAATGAGATATGTTCTTAAGCCTACAGTTCCGGACCTGCAATTAGAGGTGAGATGGGGGTGATTGGGCGGTAGGGTGGTAGAATGTGTGCTTTGAATGTTTGGATCACAGGAAGCACATTTTGAAAGGGCTCAGTCCTGTTCCCTACGCTTTTGCTGTTTCAAAGATGAGAGTGATTATGTATGTCATGGGTCACTGTATGGACATTTAAAAGTTGACTCTTAAGGATGTTGCATTCTTAAGTCTTCTCGTCTAGAGTTTACAGATAGTGTGTGATCAGCCATTTCTGGAAGAGCTTCAGTAACAGATTTTTCAAAAGGCAGTATTTTCCCAATTCTGTCACCTAAAGGTTTACTCTTTCCAGATGTTAGCCCAATTAAAGACTGCCCCTAGATAGATGACAGTAATTGTCAGGGGAGGGGAGTCAGGATTTGAGATTGGCTGGCAGTCCATTTCCCCAGCACGGCAGCATAGTAAACACCCTTTCTTTGTAACATGAAAGAAGCAGGATCAATGATTTCTCAGGTTTGCTATTTCAAAGAGAGTGAGAGCGAACAATAACCTAGCTGTTTTAAAAGCAACTATACCCCTCACAAAATCATGAAGGAGTGTAGACTTTAAAGCTGTACTTAAGACTCAAAAGCAGGCAGATGAGAGCAGACAGGACACAGGCCCTCATGCCGTTTCTTCTTTCTGCACAGGCAGTGGCCTGAGAAGGGAGTCTGTGGCCAGGGCCATCAGCTGGCTGTGCTGTTGATGAGCTGAATCTCGTGCAAGATAGTGTCTGAGCATAGCAGCTTAAGGATAAAACTATTAGATAGCTTAAGGATAAAATCTAATGCCATCTGAGAAGGCACTAGGAAGATGGTAATTGGCTGTATAAGTATTAAATTGCTGTTCTTATTGCTGGATCCCCACCCACCCCCACTGGAATTTAAGCTCTATGAGAATAGGGACTCGGCAGACCAAGTGGAACTCAATATTTAGTGAAAGAACCAATATTACTGTCACCTTCTTCATACTGGCGCACTGTTCAAAGTTTGGATTTGCAAATTCCAAACCTAATGCCAATTGCAACTTGGGATCCTGTTCTTCTGTGACAGTCCCTACTCATGGTCATTGAAGGTGAAAGATCATTTTTTAAAAAACAATGGAATTCTATGGCAAAAGGAAATTCAACTTTTATGCATTAAAGATTCCTTTTTTGAAAGCTTATACCTAGAAAGGGAGAATGTTTTCTTTGCTTTTCATCATATTAATAAAAATGACAAGTTTTCTGTTGTGGCTTTACCATCTTTCAGTGTCTGATTTAGTTTGAGGAAACTCCATAGGGCTTCAAGAACCCTTTCTCCTATCTGTCTCTGACTTTACACATTCTAGCTGCTCTTCCTTGGCCAAGGGAATTCTCCTGGGGAGAGCTAAATGCCAACTAAGAACACAGAGCACAGCAGAGTGGGGTAAGGGTGTGTGATTGAAGACGACAAGATAGGGGAAGGTGGGACTGGGCGGGCAACAGCCAGCTTTGCCTTACATGTGTTTTAAAGAAAACTGTGGAAATACTAAGCTGCACAGTCCCTCCCCCGGGATTTCTTTTCTTTAAAAAAAAAACAAACATATTTGTTAATTCTAAACTTGGAGGCAAGTCAGTTCCATCATTTCTACCCCCTACCCAATGTTCTGTGGAATATTTGGATATAACCTTAAGATTACAAATTAGGGATGTCTAAAAGTTGTAAATACAAAAGAGATTTTGAAGCAGTGACACTGCATTTGAGAACAAAATCAAAGGATGGGATATTCTGAGATTCTGCTTTGTAAAAAAAAAAAAAAGGCCTGTTTTCCAAGGAAGTATTCAATATAATAAAAATAGTGAAAGTTTCCATTTTCTTTTGGGGTATGCCAACTCAAGCTGCATTGATACTTATCTTTGTGCTTTTTATTTATTCATTTTTAGATTTCTGCACAAGTTTTGTTTTTAGCATATGGGATACTTCCATCAATATATACATGTACCTTGCTAATTTTTAAATGTGTATTTTTGGGGATTATGGAAGTCCTGAAAAGTTTCAGGTGAGCGTACAAATGGGAAGGAAGAAACTACACAGTATGATAAAGCTCCAGATTTGTGTGATTTTAAAAAAAGGGTGCCTTATCAGAAGCCAATTGGTCGTGCCAAACAGATGCAGCATGTCTCAGCGTGGCATCCTTCGACTCTCAGAATCCCAAACAGGGACACACAATGGCTGGTATGCAAGGCAGAGTTTGGTCAAACCTGGGGAACCAGGCTACAGCTCTTTACCCTCAGCTTCTACTTCCATGAAGAAAGAACTTAAACCAACAGTCTATTCCTGTAATAGGAAACATTACAGACATTCCTGCCCTCCCTGCTTATTGACCCAAATTCAGCCTTACCAAGGTCACCAGGGCCAGAAAGCATTAGGCACGCAGATGGTATCTTTGTTTCCAACTTTCCAGCCCCAGAATGCCTGTTTTTCCTCCATAGATAAATCTACTTGTGTCAGGCAGGGATACAGCAGTGAACACAGGGACTTGGCCCATGGCCTCAGGAAAACAAGTTAAAGGGTCTGAGCATTTTAGCACGTACCTAAATCGCTTTTCAAAATGGTTACCCTATCTTAGACTCCCCTCAGCAGATTAGGGGAGTGCCTGTTTTCCCAAGTCTTCACTAAATTAAGCATTACTCTTTTAAAAATTTTTGCCAGCTGGATAAGTGAAAATGCTTTAATTTTATTTTATTTGCATTCAACTTTATTATTATAAATTTGACTTTTTTCAGATGATTTTTATTGATTTATAAGAAGTATTACCTATGCATACCCTTTGCTGTCTTTTTTTAACCATTCTCCCAAATGCTAATTTTATTTTCTTTTTATTTATTTTTAAATTTTATTTTAGAGTTGTCGTACATGTGAGTGTTTACTATATAAGTAAATTCTCGCAGGCCCGCTCTCCCTGGTACCCAGTGTGGAGTTGTGTGCCTCTTATCTCTCCTACTCTGCTGTCTTATTTGTAAATGCTACTTATACATTTAGGGCCTTGATTTTTGTTGCAAATGTTTTTCCAGTCTTAAATTACACTTTTAATTTCACTTACTTGTTTTTGAACCAAGCTTTTATGAAGTCAAGTTATTCCCTTAATCCTTTTGTCTTTGCTTTTATTGTTTAATTTTGTGCTAATAATGCTTTGTTTTAATTTAAATAATTTGTAATGCAAGACTTACCATGGTATTTTTAATTTTCAGAACTTTCTGAGTGATGCTTTTACGTTTATTCCTTTAATTCAACTTTAGAATGAAAGGTTATTACCTCTAAAAAGATTCCTGTTGTGATTTTTTGTTGAAATTAATTAAATGTATTAATGAATTTAGGAAGTAGTAGCATCTGTAAACTTGCATCTTCCCTTCCCAAGAGTGAAATGTTTATACATTATTGTCTTTTATGCTTCTCAGTACACTTTTATTTTCTTCATAGGTTTTATACCTATTTTGGTTAAATACATTCCTGTGTAACTTATGTGGGGTTTTTTTGTTAGAATTTTTTTTATTGTGAACGGGATTTTTTATTACATTTTCTGAATGGGGATATATAAAGTCTTGATTCATGTGGGGATTTTTAAAAATTAGTCTACTACTGTGATTGATTTTTGGTTATTCTAGGTGGCAATCATGTAACCTGTAAATTATAATTTTTCTCCTGTAACCAGTATGGTTTACTTGTCTTATTTTATTAACCTGATCTTTAAAAACAATATCAAGGAATCTTTGTGATAAAAGGACAACCTTGTCCTGCTTGTGATTTTAAAGGACAAATGGCTTTTGTGCTGTTTCCCAGAGTGAATTCTTTGCACACACAGGTTATTAATAGATATGGAAATAAAATCCTTTGGTCAAATACATTTGGAAAGTGTCACTCTAGTGTTCCATTGGTATACTGTTGTCTGTTAGCTTGAAAAATTATCTTGCATATTAAGAAATTTTTTTTTCTGACCCTAGCTTACTAAAAGTGTTTAAAAATCCTAATTGAATATTGGCTTTTAGATATAATTGATTTAAGCTAACCATGCAAAGGCAGTCATTGTAAACACAGTTAGCTTTTTGAGATACTCCAAGTACTGACAAACAATAAAATCATGGTTCTCTTAAAATATTATTTAATTTAGATTTTACATCAGTCCGGATGAATGGAGCAATTATGTTATTTCCTTATAGTTGGGGAAATCCCCATACCATAGTAATCTGTGTAGAAATTATCCTAAAATTTAATGCTTTTCACGAGGTATTTTTGGGTAAGCAAGTTGTTAAAATCATTCTTCCTGAGACATTTTGATTTGGGCAGGGAAAATAAAAGCTTTTGTGGGTTTTTTGCCTGAAATTCTATGCTTTTTCTTCTCAGTTTTCCTTTTGTTGAGATTTTTAATGTAATTTCATGTTATATTTAGGTTTCTGTTTCTTCATTTTTAAACTTTGGAGTATGAATGACCGCTAACTGCCCTTAGGGTTTCTTGGTCATTCTACATTGTCTTAATTATATTCTGTGATCATTCCTCCCGATAATTGTTTTTATGAACACCACACAGGAAGCCTTGGAGAGGAGAAAGGAAAAGAGGTGAAGAATGGGGAGAAAGCTACATTTTATTTACCATCTGTTTTTGAGAAAACCTGAGTTGGTTTTTTTTTTTATTTTTTGGTGCAATGGCAAGGTCTTGCATATTTTCCCACCCTTCTTTAAACACCCTGTGGATTAGAAACTCAAATGACTCTATCGGTTTAAAAAGATTAATCCTCTGTGGGAAAAAGTAGAGATTGCCTCCCATTTTCTATGTCCTAGAAAAAATGAACACACCAGAAAATTATCAGTCTGTCATAAAATATTCAAATTTTTAGGAAAATCAACTCAAATGTGCATAAAGCATGATTCTGTGTTGCCATCTCATCGGCTCTTCAAGCCTAGGGGAGTCCTGTGATGCCAGAGCCTGAGATATAGAAGTGGTCTTGCAGAAAAAAAACAGGAAAAACACCAGGGTGCTGCATTCCTTTTGGGTCCCACTTTGGTTATCTCCAGTTCAGAGAGGTCCCGTCAAGACGATTTTCTATCCAAAAGGCTGTATGTGTACCCTTCCAAGTTAGAAACTCATCACCCATCTATTCATTCAACAAATGGTCATCTAGGGCCTGCTTTGTGCCATATGCTAGGACCCCAAAGATGCAAACTGATTTCCTTAGTTTTAGCCCTGTGCAAATTAACAGTGACTTTTGGGACTAGTGGGGAAAAGAGTGAAAAGATTGAAATGCCTCAAGTAGACAGGACCTAAAAACATTTTAAAATTGATATGTGTATTAGTTTCCTATTACTGCTATAACAATTTATCACAAAGTGCCTTAAAATAACATAAATGTCTTATATTATAGTTCTGTAGGCTAGACATCCAATATTCATTGTCACTGGACTAAAATCAAGGTATCAACATGGCTGTGTTCCCTTCTATAGGCTCTCAGAATCCTTTTCCATTTTCTAGGGTTTCCCTTTTTCAGCTTCTAGAAGCTACTTAAGTTTCTTGGCTCTCATTAGAGGCTACTTACATTTCTTGGCTCTTCCTTCATCTTTAAAGCCAACAGTGGCAGATTGAGTCCTTTTCACTGTTGTATCTCACTCATCCTCTCATTTGCTTCTTCTTATTTCACTTTTTTTTTTTTTTTTGGACTGGAGTACAGTAGTTTGATCATATTTCATTGTAGCCTTGAATTCCTGGGCTCAAGGGATCATCTCACCTCAGCCTCCCAAGTAGTTAGGACTACTGGTATGAGCCACCATGCCGGCTAATTTTTTAATTTTTGTAGAGGCAGCGTCTCCCTCTGTTGCCCAGCCTGGTCTCAAACTTCTGGCTTCAAGTAGTCCTCCTGCTTCAGCCTTCTAAAGTGCTGAGATTGTAGGTATGAGCTACCACTGATCCTTTATTCACTTTTAAGAACCTGTGTTATTACATGGTCCCTCTGGAGAATCCAGGATAATCTCCATATCTCAAGGTCACCTGAATAGCAACCTTTATTGCATTTGCAAGCTTGTAAGGTAACATATTTTACCTTCTAAGGTAATATTCACTGGTTCTAGAGATTAGGATGTAGACACCTTTGGGGGCCATTGGTCTGTCTGCCACAAAGTAACAGAGTCCTCTTCTCTGTACCTATAGTTCTTTGTTATTCCTTTACCATGTTACTCACTGTCTGGGACTCTCAATAAACACTGACTGAGGTTCTGAGGTATAGATATTGTCTCATGTCTATATTTCTATCTCCTCCCCTCTTTCTGGTCCCTCTTCTACTTAACCCCTTCCATAGAATCGATATGCTCGACAAATGCACCTCCAGTACCTAAATTTCCTTATAATAAACTTTCATAAAGAAGAGATCATTTTACAGGGTCATAAGCATGAGACTGGGCTTCTGAAGTAAATATGGCTCGTGTTACTACTGTTAACATGAAACAACCAATGTTTGAACAGGATTTTCAAAATCAAAGTTTGAGCTCATGCTGGAGATAGTGTGGTCTCCTTCATTTCCTGAATTATTATGCATCTCCCACAGTACCCTGTGCCATATTATTTCTTTGGTGTTTACAGAAGCACATCATGTTTATGAAGCATGTCTGAAAGAAGGAAATGACATACGGAAAATCTCTACATGGGGTGTAGAGTCAAGTGATCCCTGGGCTGGAATCAAAAGCTATAAATAGGCCGGTGACTTCATATGTACCATGGGACTGGTATAGACCATCTTTCAGCACATGGTTAGGATAAACTTAGATTTAACAGTTCTTTGAAAATGGAACATCAGCTATCCACAGAGACTGAATCTTGGGCAAAAAGTAGGAATAAAAGTCATCATTTCTAACGATAGATTAATCCTTTTCCCTTTAAAGTAATTGAACATCCTGTGTGTTTTCTGCAATTTCTGTTGAATTGAGACTGGCCATCATTTGAGGTGGAAATAGCGGAAATGATTAATTTAGAAAGGAGAAGGCTTATGGGGTGGGTGGAAGTGGCATTTTCTGCATTGTATTCTTAGAAACTTAGACTGTTAGAGTTGGAAATGCTCTGATAAAACTGTTCATTGACATATGAGAAAACAGAGACCCAAAAAATTTAAGTCCCCAGGCCAAGAGTGTGCTGAGAGCTGAGCTCATGACCAAGGCTCTGGCCCTCAGCCTTTCTCAGCCTACCGCACTCATCTCCTACACCTCTGATAGTCTCACTGGGGTGGCCCCACCAAGCATCTGCCCCAGAGATGCCCTTTGTGTTGATTTCCACTTGGTCATTTCTCATGCTGAGAAGGCTAAAATACTCTCTGTGAGGTTTACCCTGGAGAACTGGACTTTCATCTGCTATGGGACACAGTAGCCTCTGGGTTTGTGGGTCGGTGTGCATGTATTTATGGAGGCAGGGAGGATGGACAGGCATGTTTGTACTCACACATTATGCAACCATGCTTAAAAATGCAAGCATTTTTAAGAACCAGCGTTATGACAAAAGTGACAGAAAGTACACTTTCCTTTACCACTTCTCCATCGTTGTTTTTAAAAAACAGTGACATTAGTTCGGTACTTGTGTTTTGCACTTGGCTTGGTGAAACACAATGTGAGATGAAACTGGAATTTCAAAACACTGTTCATGACACACCTAGAATATAAGGCACACCTAGAATATATGGAACATTGATGTGGACAGCATATATGCAGACAACAGAACAAGCATTGATGGGGTACTTTCCCCTACAGATAGAAGGGTGACTTACATCAGTGTGTGGGAGTTTTGTACCTAGATGAAGTCATGGTTCTCAACCAGGGCCGACTTGGGCCCCATCTTTCCCCCCAGGGGCATTTGGCAACGTCTACAGACATTTTGATTGTCACAGCTAGAGAAAGTGGTGCTCCCGGCATCTAGTTGGTAAGGCCAGAGATACTGTGGTACATCCTACAGTGCACAGGACAGCCCCCCATAACAAAGAACGATCCAATCCACAGTGTCAATAGTGCTGAGGTTGACACATCCTGACCTATGAGAATTTTCTTCTCTGATACTTTCTAAACTGATCAACTCAACTGTTGAGTTGATGAGTTTAGAAAAAGCTTGGCTTGTGGAATAAACATACCTGGTAGAGTATATAACCTGAAGAAATTACTGTAATCCAGTCAGGTAAAGGAATAAGTTTGCTCAAGAGGAGCCAAGTAGCCCACTCTGTGTATTAAAGTACGCCAAAGTGGTCTGGGGACTGTCCCTGTGCTTGGTGACCAGAGTTGGAAACCAGCTTTCCTCTGCTCTTCACATCTGTGGGTTCTGTGGTTGGGGGTTTAGATGTATTGTTTCAATAACCGAACATAGAATTTTCCAAGGTGATTAAGAGTATAAAGAACTAAGGAATGCCTTACCTTGATCCATTTTTTCCACAAACGGCCCCAGTCAGGGAACCCCGTGCTACGTGAGGAATCGGACCTCAGCATGGCCGGATCTTGACAAAGACCACTGTGGCAGCAGTAGCTGAAAAAGGAGGGGTCTGAGAAGGGAGGAAATGGCTAGGAGGCTGCTAGAGCTGTCCCTGAATACTGAGTTCTACTCAGGCATTGAGTGTTGAAGGAATGATTTGTGTTTCCTTGTTCCTTTTTGAAACTTTGAAAGAAAATTTCCATATTGTTTGGGTTTTTTCTCCATTGCCAGGTGGTTACATTCCAAACAAATTAAGTCATAGGCTAAAGACACAAGTACTTCCAATCATGCTCATTTTGTAGGGCTGACAGCCAGGTGAAGTCCCTCTCATGACAGCGTTCCTTAACCATGCAAACCCGGTAGTGTCGGCAGCTGTGGGCCTGGCGTTAAGACCACTCACACCTCTGTAAAAAAGCCTCCGGTTGGTGGCGGTGGATGGAAGAGGCTGAGACTGCTTTCACTCACTTCGTTCAAATTGTGAGCTACTCTGTTCCTCTCAGGAAAACCTATTCCCTTACCCAACCGGACTCTAGAAAATTTCCCCAAGCCATATAACGTGCCAGGTATATTTATGTCACCATCCAACCTGCTTCTGAGCAACCCTCATCTTGTTAACTGTCTGAAGCTAAGTGTCAGATGCTGGTGCTGGAAGAAAGATGAAAGGACTCTGCACACAGGCCCTACTAACGTGGGCCTGCAGAAGGGGAAGCTGGAGGTGTGGTTCAGGATACAGGTAGAGGCTGTTGGAGGAAGCACAGAACATCAGAGGTGAAGACAAGGTCAGAAATCAGCCAGGCTTTTTGTACAACAGATACAAGGAAGCACATGAGAACATAAAACATAAATGTTTAGACCAATAACTGCTTGTTTGTATGCATTCTGAGAGTTGGATGCTGCAAGGCCTATGCAGGGAAGAACCCCTATGGTAGGGGTCATGTATCCATATTCTCATACAGAGAAGCTTAGCGTTGAGATGACTTTCATCCATCCAGTAGCATCTACTCAGTCAACATTGAATTAAGTTCTGAGCAAAGCACTGACATTAGATGGCAGATGGGTTACCATGGTTGGAGAGAGTGTGGGGTTGGAAGTCTGGGCTGTAGAAACCCACCACAATTTCCTCTAACTGTGACCGGGGAAGGAGAAAGGGAGCAACTCTCTATTGAGCAATTGATGTGGGTCAAGCACTTCCACTGGTACCATAGCACAGGCCATTAGCTGGGGCCACCAGTGGTCCATTTGGCACTGGGCCATTGGAAGACTGGTTTGTTGGGATTGAGTCAAGGGGTTCCAGGAAAACCTGCTGAGAACAATTACACCACCTGACGGTCCAAAAAGGTATCCGAATCTAGTGGCTAGCTCCAGTGGGGAGAACTCTGAACTAGTGTTTGTTGGCAGTTCTGACACCAACTTTTATGACCTTAGGTAACATCAAAAACAATCTGATCAGGCTCTCTCAGAGTTTAAGAGAAAAGGACTAAACAGAAATAAACAGCACTCCAGCTTCTACCCAGCTGGTACTTTTGCAAATTGCATATGGGTAAGGCAAACCTGCTTCCTCCTGCTCCGCTTGTGAGAAATGACGCCCTGTTCTCCTTTCTCAACATCAGTCTTGCTTTAAGAGTTGTAATCCAAGGAAGGCAAAATGCAGTTACTTTCTGTTGTATTTTTAGGGGTGGGGGTGAGGACGAGGCATAGAGAAAATGGTAGAATTAAATACGAGTATGTTAAAGCTTACAGAACAAGTGGCTTCTGGTTGGTGACCACATATGCTGAAAAATAAATGAAATCAGGACCTCGACTTCATTAATACATCGATACCAGTAGAATTTCAGATGTGGAAGAAATGTTGGCAATCATCTAGCCAACTGCCTTCTTTTTATAGAGGAGGAAACTGAGGCCCAGGGGTATCATGTAACTTTCTCAGTCTCACAGCCCCCTGTTGGCAGAAGGGGCCCAAAATGCAGATTTCTTTCTGCCTGTTGCTGATCCCAAATGTCTGTCCATATTTGCACACTAATATGGGGATGCTTATGAAAGTATTCACCAAGAGTGGTTATCTGTGAATACTACTTCTTTTTTCTACCTTTGGTCAAAAAGCTGGTTGCTAGAAGAACTAGAAGCCTGGAGCTAGGGGTGTGGAGCCACCAAAGACATCTAACTTCTAAATTTTAAAGCGTCTTTAGGTAAATACTGGAATTACTGTTTCATATCTTTTTGTTTAAAATGATCTTGGCATCGTTCTTCTGTGGCTTTCCAGAAATATGGCCAGAACTACAAGGCACACATAGTAATAATACTGTTAACAATTTAACAGTTTCTTTTATCCCTCTTTGCAGCCTGGGTATCCAGTTGGGCTTTGATAGTGCTTCTCCTCCAAAGACCTAAGGTGCTTTCCTTACAGAAGGGCTGATCCCAGCCTCAGGGACCAGGAAAAACGTAGTCATTTGAAAGGCCATGAGGAAGGGAGGACTGAGAACCAGAAGACTAGGGAGGAAAGCCAGAGGCTTTGGGGTTAGAGGAGCTGTGGGCAGGTAGGACAGGCCTGAGGGCCTAACGTGACTATTTTGTTTGTTTAAATGCACAGGGCTCAGAAATAGAGGATTTTTGAAACTACATTCCACTGTTCTAAAAGAGAAAGAGGGAAATCACATCTTGACTACAACGTAATCCTAGATCTTGAAGGATCAGAAGTTACATGGGCACAGATTACTTCATCTAAACTTGAAAGTATGCATGATATTTAAAGTTATCCCCCAGCTTCAGTGCTTTGCCCCTTATGGAGACTCTTGAAAAACATGTCGGTGGGCTCTGATATATGAGTCTATACACACTTTTAGGAAAATTTCCATTAATAGTATTTTTGTTTAAAAATGATCTAGGATTTATCTTTCAGATATGCAGTCTTTCTGACCTTCAGTTTTTTTGTCTGTGGAGGTAATAGAGTTATAGTGAGAAATAAATATTGCAAACAACTCAACTCTCCACAAAATAATCACTTAAGACAATATAATAAATAAGTGCATTAAAATATCTCACAACAGAAATTATTGCAGTAGAGCCTTTAAAAACTTAGAAACCAATCTTTCTCTATACAGAAAACATCTGAATTCTAAATTTTGCAACCCTTTTAGATAAATACTGGTATTGATGTTTCAGATCTTTTTGTTTAAAATTATTCTGGCATTGTTCTTCTGTGGCTTTCCAGAAATATAGCCAGAACTATAAGGCACACATAGTAATAATACTGTTAACAACTTAATGATGACAGTCATTTAAATGACAGTCATTTAAAATAATTTAATTATGATAGGACACATTTCTTCACTCCCCGTTCTTTCAGAAAAGACACTTGGCCATAGGGATTTAGCTATGTTTCTTATCCCTTATCAACGTCATTTCTTATTGCTCACATTTGCTGATATATTCTATAAGGGTTGTTCAGGTCCGGCATATGGAAAAGTGATTCAAGACTGCTAACAGTACATCACTAGCAAGTGTTCCTCTTGCTGTCAGTGTATAAAATCACTGTATGTCAGTTCGTAAAATTATTTTTGTTTCATGCATGAGTCAGTCTCATTTAGCAATCATAATCCTGCCTCTTTCTAAATCTTGGAGCCCTGAGCCTTGTCCATAAATGTGACTTATTCCTATAACATATACATATACATATAGATGATATATAAAATTCCCTGTCATCTACTTATAGAGTTTATAATGAGAAACTAAGTGGGGAGAAATTAAACTAGATGAGATTTGAAAGATTCCATTTCTTCGAGGTCTGCTTCTGTAGCATTTATTATGTTTCTCATATCTTTCATAGATCAAAGAGCTTAGTTATTTTTTGAAAAGGTTAAATGACTAATATAAGTCTAGGCACAAACGAAAAAAAAATCCAATGATCCCTGCCTCAGTAAGAAGCTTCATTTCTGTTTTTGTTCTCTGTGGGTAAATGGATAGCAGTTAAGTCCTCCTGTCTTATGAAGTCAGAAAATTTACCTCCTGAATTAATTAACTGTTTAATAGTGGCCAGTTGCCCTGCCAACTCTATCAGAGCACTGAGAGATGTTGGGTTATTTTTCTTTCTTTGCTAAACAATTCTTATTTTTAAAATTGAAGAGGTCAGTCGATAGAATGAAAAGCAAGGGTTCGAGGTCTCTTGGGGTAGGTAGTAAAAGATATGACAATCAGATTGTGTATGCTGGTGGTATTTCCAGAAGTATATTAAGGTTCCATGTAGATCTTAGCCTCCTTGAGGGAGTTGTAATCATCCCTTCTCACTCCTTAAATCAGCAACAACAGCAGCATGGTATGTGTGTGTGTTTGTGAGAGAGAGAGAGAGAGAGAGAGAGACACTTCATGTGCAGCAAGAGCTTGGGAGGGGGGAGGCCAAGTCATGCAGAGCAGAGCTAGAGGTTAATAATCTCTTGAAGTAGGTGAGGATAATATACGGCCGTAAAGGATGAATGAGAGAGCAGAGGTTGTTAAGAGTGTTTTTGAGGGGAGAAAGTTGGTTGGTTGCTCTATACTTGTCCTACGTAAAGCTGGGAAACAGCCTAGATTCTAATGCCTGTTCTAAAGATTCCAAAATGCTAGTGTTTTCATGAAAACTGTCTACTTTGGCCCCATTTAGGACACCTTTCTAACTAGTGTCCGTGTCTCTGTGCACCTGAATTGGCAGAGTGTGGTGAAAATGGCTCCTGGGGAACTTAACAGAAGGGAGGCTTGGCTCTGGTCCCAACCTACCACCACACCTGTGGACAAAGAGTTAACCATAGTCTTGCCAGTCAAAAGCGAGGACAAATAAAAAGAATGGAAGCTGGCTTGGTGTTGCTTGGAAACAGGCCCATGTAGCCAAGAAACAAGCAGCTGGACTAGCCACAGAATTTAAGTGGCCCTGTGCTAAATTGAAATGCAAAACTGGCAAAGCTGATATCTCTGTATTTCGGTATCTGATGGTGATGTCCTGTGTGGTAGTTCTGAGCATGAACTCTGGCTACAGATCTAGATTCAAGGGCCGGCTTTGCCGCCACCTCACTGTGTGGCCTTGGATAAGCTTGTCTTTCTGGACCAGTTTCTTCTCGGGCAAATGAAGAGAAAATAGTTGAATGCAATGCTCGGATCACAATAAGCACTCAGAAAAGGCCAGCAGGCCAGTAGAATGGTGAAAAGGACTCAATGCCCTTCATTTATCATCTACCCCCCAAAAAAGAATACAGTGAACCAGACTCAGTGGTTCAGCCTGTAATCCCAGCATTTTGGGAGGCCGAGGTGAGTGGATTGCCTGAGCCCGTGGGTTCGAGACTCGCCTGCGCAACTTGGCGAGACCTCATCTCTACAATAAATCAAAAATTAGCCAGGGGTGGTAGTGCACGCCTGTAGTTCCAGCTACTTGGAAGGCTGAGGCGGAAGGATCCCCGGAGCCCAGCAGGTCGAGG
>CAUYQG010041428.1:0-24262 GCA_963574415.1 Tarsius wallacei | reverse complement strand
TGAGTGGATTGCCTGAGCCCGCGGGTTCGAGACCCGCCTGGGCAGGCGAGACCTCATCTCTACAATAAATCAAAAATTAGCCGGGCGTGGTAGCGCACGCCTGTAGTTCCGGCTACTCGGAAGGCTGAGGCGGAAGGATCATCGGAGACCAGCAGGTCGAGGCTGCGGTGGCCAGAAGTGGCCACTGCACTCCAGTCTGGGCGATGGAGTGAGACGCCAACTCAAAAAAAAAAAAAAAAAAAAAAAAGGCCGTTCGCACTCTGAATGTCTCCTGTCTGAAGAGACTTGGTGGAGATGTGGTCAGTCCAAGAAAAGCCCTGTAAGTGAGCGGGTGCTCATGCTTCCAAAGCGATTGAGCTGGCCGGGCTCGGTGACTCAACCTGTAATCCCAGCACTTTGAGAGGCCGAGGTGAGTGGATTGCTGAGCCCGCGGGTTTAAGAACAGCCTGGGCAACTTGGCAAGACCTCCTCTCTACAATAAATAAAAAAATTAGCCAGGCGTGGTAGTGCGGGCCTGTAGTTCCAGCTACTTGGAAGGCTGAGGTGGAAGGATCGCCAGAGCCCAGCAGGTCGATGCTGGGGTGGCCATGAATGTGCCACTGTCCTTCAGCCTGGGCAACAAAGACTCCAACTCAAAAATAAATAAATAAATACATAGCAAAGTGAGTGAGCCACACCATGAGGGTTAGAGGCAGATGATCAGTGTATCTACAGTGACCAAGGCACTGCCAGTGTGAGACCTGCGGTGTGAGCTGCCCAGGGTCTGGCATTAAGCTGGATGTGGAGTGCTTTTCAGGAGTCCCAATTGGGCTCAGTGCTAAGTATTTTAAACACTAAATGTAAGACAGAGAGCAGACCTGCACACAAACCCAGCATGAAGTCAGAGCTGCCCTCCTGGCCTCCTGAAGCCTCCATGGGAGCCACAGTAGAAGTCTGAGGAGCCGGTCCCCTGCCCTGTGCTCACCCTCTCCATAAACAGTTTCCTCCCATCACAACTGACACTCAAGCCCAAATGCCGCTTTCCCCTTAAAGCTCCCAGGCGTAATAGTCGTATCTCAAAACATCAGTGTCATGTCCTCACTTCTAGAGCCGGAGGGTGGGCTGGCCCGCTCAACCTAGCCGCCACTCCTCCAACCCTAGACGGGAAGGAAAAGATAACCAGGCAGTGGTGCATTCCAGCTGTTCCACATGTGAGCAGACGTCCTTTTTTTTTTTTTGTTTGAGTTGGGAGTGTCACTCTGTCACCAAGGCTGGAGTGCAGTGGCCGCTCCCGGCCGCCAGCCTGCTGGGCTCCGGCGATCCTTCCGC
This sequence comes from Tarsius wallacei, assembly GCA_963574415.1. Taxonomy (NCBI): domain Eukaryota; kingdom Metazoa; phylum Chordata; class Mammalia; order Primates; family Tarsiidae; genus Tarsius; species Tarsius wallacei. The sequence goes on along the minus strand of CAUYQG010041428.1, from coordinate 22,954 downwards.
CTCAGCCTTCCGAGTAGCTGGAACTACAGGTGCACGCTACCACGCCCGGCTAATTTTTTCATTTGTTGTAGAGATGAGGTCTTGCTTGCCCAGGCGGGTCTCGAACCCACAGGCTTAGGCAATCCACTCACCTCAGCCTCCCAAGGCACGGGATTACAGGCTGAGCCACCGAACCCGGCTGCAGACGTCCTTTTATTTATTTCTTTTTTGAGTCAGAATCTCACTCTGTCGCTCAGGCTGGAGTGCAGTGGCAGGTTCACAGTCACTGTAGCCTCAATCTGCTGGGCTCAGGCAATTCTTGCGCCTTAGTCTTCCAAGTAGTTGGAAGTATAGGCATGAGCCATCACACATGGCTAATTTTGTTTGATTTACTGTAGAGACAAGATCTCACCAAGATGCCTAGGCTGGTCTCGAACCCCTGAGCTCATGCAGTCCTCTCGTCTCGGCCTCCCAAAGTGCTGGGATTACAGGCTTGAGCCACCATGCCCAGCCTGGAGTTCCTATTAAAGTACAAACGCATTGGAAAAATACAAGTGACTCTTACACCACCTCACCAAGTGCCCTTGTCTCTCTTGGGTTCCCTTCCAGGGCTGCTGCAAGATTATTGGGTCTCACAAGTCCACAACTTCAAGTTAAATGGAAACTATGCAAGTGAGTTGATTAAGTATTTTTATGATTTTTTTAAAAAATTTAACATCCCGAAATATTTTGGTTTGAAAAACTGAATTTCATTTATTTTTTCTGCAAAGAAGAATTTCAGAGTGAAATTTTCCTCTACAGTGAATTTACAATGTTTTAAGTAATGGTGTACGGCTATTCCAGAAGCACTGAAAATATTTTTATTCTATAAACAACTGCAATTTAAAGACAACCAATAAGGGAGACTGGGATTTCCAACAGCCATTCGAGTTTCATCTGCACATTTCCAGCAGATCCCTGGGATATCATCTCATTCATGAAACAGGATGTATAAATTTTGAGTCTGGTTGAATCTGCTGAATTTCCTATGATGTGATCTATGGTATTCAAAAAAGTTACGCTGATGTTTTTTCAATGGAAACTTGGGCCATTTTGTTTGGTCACATCCCTCCTGGAGGCTCTGCATTCACTTGGTGGGGATAAAGAAAGGCTAAATTTACTGTGGGGTCTCAGCACTTTTCATCCAAAATATCCTCCTCTGAACTTTCTGGACAATGCAAGAAACATCTGCATCACAACATCACTATTGGAACTGCTTATAACCAGAAGAGATAAGCGCCCTTCGATGTACTTGCTATAAACCCAACTCCTTCATGACTCGGAAGCTTAATGACTGCTCTAAAAAATGTGTATGTTAATTACAGGAGGCTTCAACATCATTGTCGGCCTGTTGAATCTGACTGTTGAATCTGACGTGGTTTATGTGAAAGAATGTGAGCTATGTTGTTTTCAGCACTGATGGAAGGAAAGAGCCAGCTCCTTAGCTGTAGGTTCATGGACTCTGCAGGGGAAAGTATCTGAGACCTCAGGGAAAGAAGGAAGGCTCGTCAAGTTTTGTTAACTTACAAAAAAAGGTGAGAGTTACAGTATGATTTTTGTTTTTTAATTTTGTTCCTTTTGGCTTGGCAAGTCTTCGTCAAGTAGGCAGAACCTACTTGAACTCTGTATTCCAGCCATAGCACAAAAAGATAATTTTATGTATTATTTACCACACTGTATAAAAAACAAAACCCATTGGGCAATGCCATGAACACATGTGAACAGTGAACACAGGACACGTGTAGGTTCCAGGAAACAAGGGCAATAGGAACAGACATTTCCAGGAGTATGAACAGCCAGCAACCTCAGACTTAGCACCCTCAAATACGGAATGAACATACACTAAAATGATTATACATAAAATAAAATGCAGTAACGCTTATGGCTCAAATACCACCCAGAAGGTCAGAAGATCAAAGGGTTGGAGAGGGTAGGACTGGGCCTCCTTGCTCTGTCCAAATCACAGGAAAACAGAAAACCAGAATTATTTCAGTCGACACCGTTCTGAGGATCTCTTCAGAGGCACGACAAAGTCGAACTCCTAGTGTCATGGGTTCTGCTCTAACTCACCTGCCTTCCTCCTGATCACAGGCCATGGTGGCAATAGACACAAGAAGGGAAGGACACAATGTGTGGATAAAGCAGAAACTGTCCCCCAGAACTGGTGAAATTAGGGGAGCTGGAGCTATTTCCAGTGAGACACAAAATGCCAGAGAACATCTGCCAGTGAGGTAGGCTCTCCCCTCCATTCCAAATGCGTGTGTTCACCTGCACGTACATCTAAGGGCAGCCTTCCTCACACAGGAATAAAAAAGACCCACGGCTCCAGGGCTCCCGAGCAAGGGACACCGAACAGGGGTGGAGCATGCGGGAGAGCAGGCTGAGGAGGGTGCTGTTTGTGGACCCAGGGAGACTAAGGGGGTAGGGAGGTCCAGCACTGGGGAAGGTCGATGCCACAGAGCCCAATGTATCTGGTGCCGCAAAGCCCACCATGTTTCATGGGAGAGCTCAGGACGGATCCCTTGTCAGTCCACTGGAAAGGCGCAGAGGCCCCAAAAAAGGAAGCCACCAAGGGGTGAACGCCCAGGGAAAGGAAATGCAGCAAGATCCGCCCTGTGGCTTAGGCGCCAACAGCTTCAAGGTGGAGAACACTCCGGCATCAAGCACATGTTGGTCTAACTGAGAGTCTGCCCTGTACACTATCCCTGGGTGGGTGTGTCAGGTGCTCCTGCTGGGGGGACTCACAGTAATTTCATTCTCCCCTTCCACAGGAAGAAGTCAGAGGGCAGCAGCTAAAATGAAAAAGCAGGAACCCGCCACACAGGCGCAACTTTCTCAAAAGCAGAAGGGCGGGCGGGGGCGCAGCTGACAACAGGGGGCAGGGAAGCAGCTGGTGATGGGGTGGTAATGACAGGCAGGCACTGGGGGGGGGGGGGCCTGAGCTCGGCCTTTCCTGTTCAGCTTTGTTTTCACTCCCTGGGGGTGAGGGCTGTTTGATTTCATTAGGTCATGCACAAGGGTTATTTTGATAAGAAATCAACTCAAAACACCATCTCTCCTCACACTGGCTGCCTGCCATCCATGACGTGTTTCCTTCTGACCCCACCTGGAGAGGGACAGGTGCTGGCCCTAGGAAGCTGGTTCGGGGCACTGCAGGTGCCTGTCATGGGGGTGATGGAGGCAGGACCTGGGGCTAGGCTGCTTTTCCACCACCTCCCCACCTCCCCCTCGACAGAACTTGGGACATATGGGCACTTGTGGTCACACACGTGTGTTTTGGCAGTGGAAGAATGTGCCTTGGCCTCATTCCAACAACCACCACAATTCCCACAGCAAACATCTGTCCCCGCAGCGTGTGCTCAGAGCAAACATCTCACACTCCACAGTCAAGCCTCCTGACACCTTCCAAGCCAGAGGGGCTAACCATTCTGGTTTTCTAAATATACACTTGCAGATCATGTAAATCTCCCTTCTACTCACTAAATAAAAGTCTCCCACAATAGTTTAACAATGACTTGTGCGGAGTTAGCCCCATAGAAAGCACAGTGGCCACGGACCAACTGTGCCCCAAACACACTCACCCTCAGCCTCCAGGGCAAAGGCCCCCTTGAGTCCTCCAATGCTTCCTCTGCCTTCTCTTCCACCCCTCATGCTGATCCTCATATACTTTCTTGAACTTGAGCCCTACATCACTGTATCCTCTTTGAGGTACCACCAATGGCACCTGTCAGGGATTCAGTGATTGTGTCCCCTCCAGATTCCCATGTTGAAGTCCTGGGCCCCAGGGGAATGGTGTTAGCAGGCAGAGCCTTGGGAGGTGATGAGAATGAGATGGGGTCATGAGGAAGACCCCACAATGGGATCAGTGCCCTCAGAAGAGGAAGAGACAGAACTCTCTCCACCATGTGAGGGCACTGTGGAAAGCGACATCTGCAACCCAGGAAGCAAGTCCTCACCAGACATCCAACCTGCAGAACATGACCTTGGATGTCCAGCCCCCAGAGCTCTGAGAAATACATTTTTTTCTGTTGTTTATAAGCCACCCAGCCTGTGGTCTTTGCTATGGCAGCCTACAGGGAACGGAGGGCTGCCGCCTCCCTCCAGCACCTTCCCTTTAAACTGCAAACTCCTTCCAACATCATCTCCCAACCAGTAATGAGCAAGCTACAACAAAACCTTCTAGCAACCCATGATGGTCCCAAGCTACCTCTGAAGGACCAAAAACAACAAACAAAAGTCCAGGCACCTGGTACCTCATATATGCCATCTACATGCTGTACACACTGGCTACACATATTCATCCACACCAGGTACATGTATATGTATGCTAGCTACATGCTTACACAGATCAGCCACATGCCTACATACTAGCTACGTGCATGTATATATTTCAACATGTTTGTACATGCTGGCTTCATGCCTACAGACAGGCACTAATTGTGTACACAGGGTAGTTCCTACTGCCATGTCCCACCCTTCTGTGCCCTCCCGTCTGTAGTAGTCCTGTCCTGCGCTCAGCCCCCTTGTCTCCAGGCCCTGCCCATCCTGCCCATTACCTGGCAGCATGTGGTGGACAGGCGTGGCAATGTTGATATCCTGCAGGTGCTTGAGGGTTTCTGTGTGGAAAAGGCGGAGTGTGGATCCTGAGGTGAACGCGATCCAGATGCCCACGCCGGCTGCTGCCATGTGGGCGATCACCATGCCTTCCTCCTGGTGTGCCTCCAGTTGGTTCTGAGAAACCAAGAGAAGACCATGGACAAACGTTGGGAGGCACCTGGCATGGACCCCTGGGAGAATCTGCAAGGCGTGGCCCATCCTGCCCCCGTGCATCCGGTGGGAGCTACCCCATTCAAAAGCCTCAGCCCTCCTGGAAGGGATGACACCAGTACCTGAGCCAACCAGTACCTGCCTCTCCCAAGCAGACCAATGCTCTACAGAATGGGACGTGCCGTGACTCCCCATTACTGACACCACTGGGAGCTGAGAACACAGTACCTCAAACACAGCCAAAGGGCACTCGTGGTACCCAGGCTGCCAAGCTTGTGTCCAAAGGAGACACGGGCCACAGGCAGGACGACAAGGAGAGTGAAATATGTGTGGGAACAGGCTGAAGGGGCCAATCTACCCTGCCTCGGCTCCAGCACACAGACCCATCAGAAACTTCCCAGAAGCCTACCATAAGGGCTTGTGCCATGGAACGGCATCTCACCACCAAGCCATGGGCAAGCCCCTGGGCAGTGTCAGGCCCCCAGTCCTCTGTGCCTCCTCTACCTTCTCCCTTTCTGGTTGGCCAGGCCCCTCCTGAGCTCCCAGGCTTAGCTGCAGTCCACCTCCGAGAACTCCATCCTGAAGCCTGCTCCACAGGTCCCATGAGCACTTGTGCCTGGGCCCTGCACCCCGGCACCCAGCACAAGCTGCTTATGCCACTGATGATGCCCCTTGTCCTCAGGTGTTGCCTGACATATGTGCTCTCTGGGAGCCATTGCCTGGACCACCCACTGGCTCATGCAGTGAACAGCACAGCGGCCATTCCTGTCCATGGGGGACTGGAGGGGTGAGGATGGCACCTGGAGACACCGTGCCCTGAAGCAGCATCCTCGTTTGTGAAATCACACAATCCTGCACAACTGTCTAAATTTAAATGATGAAACTTATGGAAATTCACAGATAACACCAGACTTACATCTCTGTCCTAAGGGTTGGCCCCAACATTTCAGAACATGGGAAAAGATGGTTTATGGCCCACGCCACAATTAAGGGACCCTGTTTGCTCAACGTGGTCACCTACCCCAGGCACAATCAGGTTTTCCCTCCAGCTACAGTCCTACGTACTCAATGAGCTAGCTGGAGGAATACAGATTTCATCTTGAGCTGGATGGGAGACGCCACCTCCAGTGGATCATCCCTTATTTTAGTTGGGGTTCCCCTGGGGGTGGTGAGCATGGCTGGGCCTATATATAGGGGCTACAGGGCCTGAGGGGAGAGGCAGCTGATGAGGGGTAGTATCCTGAGGGTGGGCAGGGGAACCGGGGTGTGACAGAGCCTGTATGGTCCAGGCAGCTGACCCCGATATTGAGTGCATCTCCAAGATTTCAAGCAGGCTCCACCTCTGTGTATAGGCCCCCTGAGCAAACTGTTCCCTCCTGGGGTCTCCCAGGGCCTTGATGTGAGGGAATAGGGCTCTTTGGCAGAGTGGGAGGACCTGCTTTCCGGCTCTGGTCCTGCTGGGTAGCATGTCACCTCAGCCCTCTGATTTCTCTAAGGGCCATCCTAGGATGTGCGATAGTCAGCTCTGTAAATACTCTCACCATGGGCACATCATTTCCTCATATGAAGCTACTTCGATAATCACAAGCTGAATCAAAGTCCCTATCAATGGAAAGGAACACACATTCACAGCGGTGGTGGTGCCCCTGAGTCTCCAACCCAGCTCTCATACTTGGAACACATCTCCAGGCCCCTGCGGAATGTGAGTCATCACGCAAGAAGATCTAAAGTGTCCTCAGGAGCTGCCAGTTCCCAGTCTCCACACTCCAGAGATTCTGGGCAGTGCAGTGTAGAAGCCAGGGTGCCGCCTGGGGACTCTAGCTCTGCTCTATTTCCGACCCCTCCCTCTCCTCTGCAGTCCACGGCCCATGCAGTCCACCTTCCGCCTGCCAACATGTCCTGTCCACACAGTGCCTTCCCGCCTTCTCTGGTAAACCCTTCTCCTGGTACTAGGTCCTTCCTGCCCTGTGGTCTGTCTCCTCCTGGCCTGGAGCCCTCTCTCTCCTGACTTCTTTCATCTAGCCCCAAACAAGTACATGTCTCACTCACCTTATATTAAAAAGGAAAAGAACCTTACATTAAAAAGAAAGGGAAAGAAAAGCCTTTGTGACCTTCTGGCTGTGGCCCTCGCTCTCTCTGGCCAGTCCTGGCAGGTGCAAGACGTCCCGTCTCCCCCTCCCAGTTATCTCAGCTTACTCAGGCTGACACCGGATAAGCTTCCCCATCATCACCAAGCTGTCAAATCCAGAAGATAGTTCCTTTTTAAAAAACCAAGATAAAACTCTCATGCCATAAAAATCACCATTTAAAAGTACATAATTCGGCCGGGTTTGGTGGCTCAGCCTGTAATCCCGCGCTTTTGGAGGCCGAATTGAGTGAATTGCCTGAGCCCGCGGGTTCGAGACCCACCTGGGCAACTTGGCGAGCCTCATCTCTACAATAAATCAAAAAAATTAGCCGGACGTGGTAGTGCACGCCTGTAATTCCAGCTACTTGGAAGGCTGAGGTGGCAGGATCGCCAAAGCCCAGCAGGTCAAGGCTGCGGTGGCCGGGAGCGGCCACGGCACTCTAGTCTGGGTGACTGAGTGAGACTCCAACTCAAAAAAAAAAAAAAAAGTACATAATTCAGTGGTTTTTTAAGTATGTTCAAAAAGTTGCCAAGCATCACCACTCTCTAGACTCCAGAGCATTTCACCCCCTCATTGCTCCTCAACCCTGTCTACTGCCTCTATGAATTTGCTTTTTCCGGACATTTCATGTGATCGGAATCTTACAATGTGTGTGGCCTTTGGTGTCTGGCTTCTTTCACTGAACATAATGTGTCCAAGGCTCATCGGTTGGTTGTGTGTGTCAGTGCTTCATTACTTTCATGGCTGAATGGCAGCCCATGTGTGGATGAACCGCATTGTGTCTGTCCATTCATCAGTTAATGAACATTTGAGTTGTATTCACTTTTTGACTACTATAAATAATGCTGCTATGATCATTCATATACAAGTTTTCATACACATGAATATTAAGTTCACCAGCCTGGGCATTGTAGTGAGACCTTGCCTCTATAAAAAAATAAAAGAATAATCTAGGCATGGTGGCACACACCTATAATCCCAGCATTTTGAGAGGCCAAGGTGGGAAGATTGCCTGAGCCCAAGATTTTGAGACCAGCCTAGGCAACACAGCAAGACCTCATCTCTACAAACAACAACAACAAAATCCAAAAATTAGCCAGGCATGGTGGCCCACGCCTGTAGTCCCAGCTACCTAGGAGGCTGAGGCGAAAGGATCACTTGAGCCCAGGAGATTGAGACTACGGTGAGCGGTGATCATGCCACTGCACTCCAGCATGGGCAACAGAGTGAGTCCTTGACAAAAAAGAAAGGAAAGAAGAAAAGGGAGGAAGGGAGAGAGGGAGGGAAGGACGGGGGGAGGGGAAAAAGAGAGAGAGAAAGAGAGAGAGAGAGAAAGAATATTAAGTTCTTCTGGATATATACGTGTGATTGGAAATGCTGGGTCATATGGTAATTCCATTAGTTACTTCTTTAGGAACTGAAAAACTGTTTTCCAGAGATTTGCCCCATTCTACATTCCCATCAGCAATCTGTAAGTCTTCTTCTCATGCCCTCCAGTGCTTCTGAATGCCCATTTTGATAATTTAAAAAATAAGCTAGGCTCGGTGGCTCAGCCTGTAATTCCGCACTTTTTGGGAGGCTGAGGTGAGTGGATTGCCTGAGCCCGTGGGTTCGAGACCCGCCTGGGCAACTTGGTGAGACCTCATCTCTACAATAAGTCAAAAATTAGCCAGGCAGGGGTGGTAGCGTGTGCCTGTAGTTCCAGCTACTTGAAAGGCTGAGGTGGAAGGATCGCCGGAGCCCAGCAGGTCGAGGCGGCAGTAGCCGGAAGCGGCCACTGCACTCCAGTCTGGGCGACAGAGTGAGACAACTCAAAAAAAAAAAAAAAATTACTCTTACCATCCTAGCATATGTGCAGTAGTGTCTCACTGTAGTTTTGAACTTCATTTCCCTAACAAGTAATAATGTTAGAGCATCTCTTCATGTGTACATTGGTCAACTGTACAACCGTACAACTTTTTTGGAGTAATGTCTCTTCAGTTCCTTTGTCTTAAATTGGGTTATTTTTCTTTGTATTGAGTTGTAAAAGTTTGTTATATATTCTGGATGCAAGAGCGCTACTGCAGGTTGTAAATATTTTCCCCCATTCTGTGGGTTGTCTTCTTGATGGTATTCTTTGAAGCACAAAGATTTTAATTTTAATGAAGTCCAATTTATCTTATTTATTCCCATGGGTTTCTTGTACTTTAGGCATCATATCTAAGAAACCATGGACCAGTCCAAAGTATGAAGACTTTTAAGATGCTTATAGTTGCAGTTCTTCCATTTAGGTTTAATCCACTTGAGCTAATTTTGCGTGTGGTGTGAGGTAGGGGTCTGCCTTCATTCCTTTGCAGGTGGATATCAAGTTGTACCAGAACCATCTGTTGAGAGGCTATTCTTTCTCCACTGAATAGTTTTGGTACCTTGTTGAAAATTACTGGACCCCAGATGTTCTATTTCGGGGCCTTCTATTCTAACCCGCTGATTTATATATGCCTGTCTTCTATAGTACCACATTGACTGGATCACTGTAGCTGTACAGTAAAACTTGAAATTGTGCAAGTCCTCCAGCTTTGTTATTTTCCAAGACTGCTTTGCTATGCTGGGTCCCTTGCATTTCCACATGAGTTTTAGAATCTGTCAAGTTTTGTTTAAAAAGAAGGCAGCTAAAATTTTGATAAGGACTATATTGAATTTATTGATCAACTGGGGGACTATTTCCTTCTTAACAATATTAAGTCTTCTAATCTATGAACACGAATGTTTTTCCATTTAGGTATTCTTTAATTTCTGTCAATAATGTCTTATAGTTTTCACTGTACAAATTTGTATCTTTGGTTAAATCTATTTATAAGTATTTTATTCTTTTTGACAGCATATATGGAGTTGCTTTCTTCACTTTCAGGTTGTTTGTAACTACTGTATAAAGATTAAGTTGATTCTTTCATATCACCCTTGTACTTGGTGGCCTTGCTAAACCTGTTTATTAGTTCCAACAGTTTTGTTGTAGATTCCTTAGAATTTTCTACATGCAAGATTATATAATATGCAAACAGAATTTTACTTCTTCCTTTCAATCTGGATGTTCCCCTATTTTTTCCTTGCACAATTGCTCTAGCTAGAGCCTCCAATACCACTTTGAGTAGAAGTGGTGAAAGTTGGCATTATCATCTTGTTCTTGATCTTGGGGGAAAACTTACACCATTTAATACTTAAGTATGATGTTACCTTTGAGTTTTTTGTAGATGCTTTTTGCCAGGTAGAGGAAGTCACCTTCTATTCTTAGTTGTTGAGTGTTTGTATCATGAAAGGGTGATGGATTTTGTCAGATGCTTTTTGTGCATCAATTGAGATGATCATGTGGTCCCCTACAAAAAATAATTTTAATGTGATACATTACATTGATTGATTTTCATGTGTTGAACCATCCTTGCATTCCAGAAATAAATCTCCCTTGAGCATGGTGTATATGCCTTGCAATATGCCATTAAATGCACTTCGCAAGTATTTTGTTGTGGATTTTACATCAATATTCATAAGAGATATTGCAGTCTTCTTGCTGTACCTTTGGTATCAGTGTCATGCTGGCTTCATAGAATGAGTTAAGAAGTGTTCTTTCTCGTCAATATTTTGGAACAGTTTGAGAAAGACTGATTTTAATTCTTTTCAAAATGTTTGATAGAACTCACCAGTAAAGTCATCGGGGCCTGGGCTGCTGTTGGAAACTTTTTGATTACTGATTCAATCTCCTTGCTAATTTTAAGTCTATTCAAATTTTCTATTTCTCTATGATTCAGTTTTCATAGTTGTGCCATTCTACAAATTATGTCTATCTTGTGTAGGTTATTTAATTTGCTAGCATGCAGTTGTTTATAGTACTCCCTTAAAATCCTTTTCATTTCTGTAAGGTTGGTAGTAATGCCCCCTCTTTTGTTCTTGATTTTATTAACTGGAGTTTTTTCTTTCTTATCTTGATCAGTTTCATGGATATTTCTTGAGCCTTCCATATTTGTCTTTTGTTGGCACTAGACTCTGATGACCAAACTGTGCTTCTAAGATGTTCTCCCTTTTGACTCCAGTGATGCTGCACTCTTCCTGGCCTCTAGCTTCCTCTCTCACCTCTCCCACTCAGATGCTTATTGATGCTCATCCTTCTCTTCATGTCCTGAAATGTCAATTTCTCAGCCCTTGTTCCCCTGGTCTCTTCTCTTTGCAAGATCATCCTGAGCTCAAGCTCATCCACACTCATGGCTGCCACAGCCACCTACAGTGCAGCTAAACATCCAAACTGCCTGGTGAATGCTTCCTCCTGGACATCCATGTACACCTCAAAGTAAGCTGCTTACTCCCACCCTGCCAGGGCACCCTAATCTTCCTCTGTGATTCCGCCTTGTGTTGTCAACAATCCTATAAGCTGGTGTACAGGCCAGCAACCTGTGAGCTGGTTTGTCTTCATTCTGTTTCATGGAAGTAAGGGAGGGAAAGAGAGGAGGCCTTGGGATTAGACCCAATGATTTCAACCCTGGCTACAGACTGAAATCACCCAAGATATTAAAAAATGCCGCTGTCCATACCCCATCCCCTAGAGATTCTCATTTATCTGATGTGTGATGGAACTCAGGCATGAGACTGTTTCTAAGGGCCTCAGATAATTCAATTTTGCAGTGAAGCTTAAAAACTACAGAACTAGGAAACCTGAGTTTGAACTTCCTGAGGTGCTACCTCTTGCCTCCTGAATAACTTTAGGGTTCAATTCAGGGACTTTATTAAAGCACAGTTTGCCACAGTACAACAAATATAGGTCACTTTGACTTTGACTTAAAAAGTGAAAGAGCAGTGACTTCCCATGTGGCACCTGCAGCTCAGACTCAAAGGGAACATCACAAGCCAGGAACCCACAAACCACTCATCACTCCAGAACAGCATGGAGTCCCCTGAACATGAGCTAGCATCACAGAACATGGGGAAGAGGCAGTTCTGAACAGTTTTGCCTGCCTGTGCTGTGAAAGACCCCACATGGGGGACAGAAGCCCCTGTGCTTAGGCTTAGACTTCTGCATACCACTGTCCTCACGGGCAGATAAGGCCTTGCCTTCCTCTCCGACTTCTCTGGGTGGGGGGAGTCAGTTCATTCTGATCTTTCGGAAACTAGTTCAGATTTCCCTTAGGGGAATTACACTGTAAGACTCAGCTGTGGGGAGAAGCAGGGACTGTTACTTTCATTCCTAGTGTATTGTCAAGTTTTTAAGGTTACAACAACAAGGAGGGGCAAAAACCTTTCTTCCTAATTGTCCCCACTCAACTTTTGCAGAATTGATCTTGAGTCTCCACGGCTTTTGGAGGGGAAAAAGTGTCTGTGGTCCATTTTACTCATAAGTCTCTATCCGAGCTGGTTCCTCAAGTCAGTTCAGAACAAAGTAGCTTACTCCCTGAAAAGCTGTGTTGGGTGAAGGAAGGCAACGTCTACAGAAAAGGGAAAAAAAACCCAAAACACATGAGGGGAGCTCTTGTGTTACATGGGAATAAAGGGACAGCTACTTTCTCTGCTCTGGATACTGACTTTCACAATGACTACTGAAACTTCTGGAAGGATGCTAAAAGAAAAAACAAACAAACAAAAAAACCCCATAGTTTGCTGGACCTCAACCCTAGAGTCTCTAATCCAGCATAACCTCCTAGATTTGAGTTCCAGTCCCCAAGTCTCCGGTCTTGCATCCCTTCCCATGATGGTAAAATGCTCTTCTGAAAATACAGATGCCATATCTGTTCTGATTGCTGCATACAGCAACAGCGGTGTTCAGAAGAAAACTGCACAGAACTTTGCTTCAAGAGACAAAGTCAAGACATGCAGCTCCCTGCACCCTGCACTGCCCACGACCCTGTGTGCTGACTCAGGAAAGTGAGGTGATAAGACCCACACTCCAATGCGAGTACAAGGTCCAGCTGGTCCACCTGGGCCTGCCCACCATGCCTTCAGACCCTCTGCTTCCAGAAGGTGACCTCGAGGACCCGTGACCTCAATCCTGACCTATCACTTCCTCTCTGTGAGATGGTGTCTCTGTTGTTTCTTATAGTAAGCTCCTACTTATCCTAGAAGGACTAGCATTGTCCCTGAGAGTCACCTGAGGCCCCGTGCTCTGAGAGACATACACTTGGTTTGATGCTCTGCTGCTGCTGCTGTCCTGAAACTCATGATCACTGTGGGTGGCAGGCCCTGCAGATGTCCTGAGACTTGGCATCACTGTGGGATGTGGGCCTCGTGGATGTCCTGACACTCGCAATCACTGTGGGACACGGCCTCGCGGATATGCTGAAACTCGTGATCACTGTGGACGCAGGCCCCGCAGATGTCCTGAAACTCGGCATCCTGTGGGATGTGGGCCGCGTGGATGTCCTGAAACTCATGGTCACTGTGGGACATGGGCCTCACGAATATACTGAAACTCACGATCACTGTGGGACGCGGGCCCTGCAGATGTCCTGAAACTCGGTACCACTATGGGATGTGGGCCTTGTGGAGGTCCTGAAACTTGTGATCTCTGTGGGACATGGGCCTCACAGATGTCCTGAAACTCGCGGTCACCATGGGACGCGGGCCTAGCAGATGTTCTGAAATTCAGCATCACTGAGGGATGTGGGCCTTGTGGATGTCCTGAAACTCACGATCACTGTGGGACATGGGCCTCGTGGATGTCCTGAAACTTACGATCACTGTGGGACATGGGCCTCGTGGATGTCCTAAAACTTGCGGTCACTATGGGATGCAGGCCCTGCAGATGTCCTGGAACTCGTGATCGCTGTGGGACATGGGGCCTTGCAGATGTGGGGCTGGTTCTGCCCCTCATGCCAGACTGTGTGCCTGCCTGAGACCCTGGCAAGGGATGTCCCCCTCAAAGCTTCCTCAGTACCTGTTCCTCTGTCAGCACTGCAATCCTGGGGGTCAAGAGCAGGACCTGGCTCCTAATCATCTTTGGGATAGTTTTTTGTTTTGCACAGTGCCAGGTACTTAGTAAACACATAGGTACGTCTCTGCTGAAAACAGATGACCACGAATATTATCTTAACCCTGTGATGTTGGGCATGGCTCCTACTTTCTCTCTGACCTTGGTTTTCGGTTTGAAAATAAGAACACTGGGAGATCAGATCTCTCCATCTCCTCCCCCTCAAAACCATGTGCTTCTGAAGGTGCTGGAAAGAAAGTGGGATATGGATAGGGATTCGAGTGTTCAGAAATCCCTGGCCTGTTCTGCTGGCTTGAACCTGGGTTTGTTTGCTTTTTTCTCTCTTTTAAGATATGAGGAGTCAATCTGTAACCCAGGCTCTCGGCGGTGTGATCATGGGCTCAAGCGATCCTCCCACCTCAGCCTCCCAAGTAGCTAGGACTACAGTATGTGTCACCAAGTCCTGTTTAGCCCTGTTTTGTTGTGCTCTGTATTTGTTTCTTTCTATAGAATGACAAGAATTTAATTCCTATGAGAAAAAAAAAAATGCAGCACTTCAGAAAATCACTATGCTGTGCTAGTTAGGTCATCTTTAATATCCTGTCTATTTCATTCTATTTTTCCCTATGGTGGAAGATGGGAGGAAGAAATCTTTTTCCTTTCTCTGTTCCTTTCCTTCCATCTGTTTGTCTTTAGTCAAGAGAACTGCATATCATGGAAAATCAAGAGCGAGGAATAACAGGTTTTAATTTTAAGCAGCTATGGTAATTAACTGAAACTGTGATGTGATCCTCGGCTCTAAGCAACAAACTTGTGAGGTCAACATCTGCCAGAAATCCGGAGTAATTAGCCTGTTCCTAAACGTCAGATTACTTTAGAACTGCATCAGCGTTCCTAACACTCTAAAATTTAAAAAGCAATGAAATAAACCCAAGGTAGAAAGCCATATATAGTTGGGGGAAAAAAAGGATGACCTCCCCCCCCCAAAGGAGCCCAGGTGATTGCAGCCCACGTAGTATGCTGTCCAACATGCACAACATGCTTTCCCATCTGTCCTGAGCCTGCAGGCAGCAGGGGGCTGCCCCACTCGGCAGGGAGGCTGCGCTGCACTGGCTTAGCATCTCTGGTGGTTTGCCCAGTGCAGCCAGATTATGGTGCCAGGCTGGGATGGGCGGCCACCCCCAGCCTGCAAATGCACCCCGCCCCACACACGCACACCAGAACCGTCACTCTAAGAACTGGATCCCGGAGCCTCAGGTATTTATTCCTTCCAAAGGTACCCTGTTCTTTCCCTCCAGCTCACCCCACATCCAGATCACGTGCAGCACACGGGCCAGCACTGCTGCCACAACAGATGGCCACTCGGACAGTTCCTTCCAGCAGCTCCTACCTCCCAGCAGGGGGGAAACGTGCTCAGATCCTGAGCTCAGAGCCTGAGGGCCCCTGCAACACAGCAACAATGTGATGGATGCCATTTTTTCCAAAGAGAGCAGATTTTTGCTTCTCTCTCCATACATGTATTTAGTTACTCTGATACTAAAAATGCACAGAAAGGAGTCTTATATTTGGATCCAGACATACTACTTCTCTCTGAGTCTTCAAGATTTATGGCACATAAATTCTCTGGAATGTAGAAGTCATGTTTTGATTGCAACAAGGTAATAATTTGGGAATGATGTGTTATCCTAGAAGCCTCCTGGTGATAGCCAGAAACCACTGTTCCAGCTTTTCGATATTAACTTATAATAAAAGTAATGCATTGTTTGGGGGAAATGTTTTAAAGAAAAGTTATGCTATTATTATTCCTCCTCAAAAAAAAAAAAAAGCATATGTAGACAAAGAAAACATTATATCTGGCCCTTGTGTACTTATTCTATAATGATTTCTTCTAATAATAAATGACAGCTATGATTCAAGTGCTCTTTGCGAAGTACTTTGACATCTCATTTCACCCTCAAAACTGCCTGAGAAAGGATTATCTCCAACTCACAGATCAGGTAACTGAGGTCCAGTTAAGTGGCTTACCCAAGGTCCCCTTAGAGTGATATGTTTGAACTAGGATTTGAACCTTGTTCCTTTTAAATACATAATTACTAAGATGCTATTTCAGATGGTGTACAAGGGTTGTGAGAAAACCCACAAGGTTGTATGCAGCATCTACAAGGTTACACTGCACAGCAGTACTGGATAATTCACTGGCTCCGGCTAGACTGAAGGCGTCTCACTTTAAGGGCACATGAAAAGCAACAAGATGGTACGATCATGATCTGGGGAAGAATCACCTCCAGTGTCTCCCTCCCGGGGTCCTCTGTACTCTTGAGAAGGCCTCTCCCTTCCTGTGCACAGCTCTTCTGTCTGTCCCATGTAGCAGGCTGGGCATTTAATTACAGAGGACACAGGGAGGCTACATCAAAAGCACACACAGGACTGCCAGTTGCAGCCGTAGAAAGGGAATCAACCTCCAGACGGTCCAGGAATCAGGGTACATCTGCCCCTTTGCCTCGGGGATGTGGACCTCATGTCCCTAACAAGACCCAGGTCTCTTGGTATTGTCTGGGGAGCTCTTCCCTGGTCTGAGACCACACCATGCTGCCCTCCAGAGGATTGCTCTGGGGGGACCTAGGACCCTGCCTCGCTGAGATATAGAATATGCTGCCAGCATGCATCCTGAAATGGGCTTCATGACTGTCTGACAATGTGACTCTTGAAATATTAGCAAAGCCCTGGGGAGCACACATCCCTCCTGAGGATGGTCTAGACAGATATTCTTGGAAGCCCACAAAACGGACATGTTTCTGAATTTGTGGTACTTAGAACAGTTATTTGAATACGTCTTTAGTGGCCCCAAGGAGATGAAACTAGACCCCTCACCCCAACTGAGCATTCTTTTTCCATTACAGTGTCTGCAAGTTTCAAGGGAGTTTTTAATCATGAGTTGATTCATTTCATTGGCTGAAAAAAATACCCGTGCTATGTGAGTTTGCTTCAGAAAGAAGGAGTGACAGATGTCAGAGACAGGCAGGAGGAAATAGGGCCTGGACCATTTCTTATACCAAAGTGACGTACAACACACTAACACACAGAAGTTGTCAGAAAAACACACGGATGTTTCTGTATGTAGGAATGTTTGTCTGACAGCAAGTGTGCATGCCTGGCACATGATATCCACCGTGACAACATAGCAGGCTCGTGTGTGAACACCCATGGCATCCTGCAGCCCACCTCTTTCACCACCCAATCTCACTCTCTCTGAGGCAGGTATGCCATCGTTTCACCAGCTCCCCCCAGGGGTGTCCATGCAGGACATTTCCAGTCGTGTGTGACATCACATAAGGTGGCGGTAACTGTCCTCATGTGTGCATGGCAGACTTCCGAGCTCTCTGGCTGCTGACTGGTAAGAGGTGAGTGCTTCGGAGCAGCTGTGCCAAGGCCTGCAGTCCTGGAGAGCCATGCCCATATGCCCCAGCATGATGGCAGAACATTTACCAAACAAAAAAAATGCTAACTGTGAAGACCCGGGGCTCTGGGGACTGAGGGAAGAGATGAACAGAAGCACAGAGGAACTGAGGGCAGTGAAACCCTTCTGTGTGACACTGTAATGGTAGACACACGTCATTACACATTTGCCCAGACCCACAGAACAGACAGCACCAACAGTGATCTCGTGTAAACTGTGGACTCCGGGTGATGATGACATCAATGGAGGTTCATTGACTGAAACAAATGCACCCTTTGGGGGGTGCTGATAACCAGGAGGCCACGGTGTATGGAGGGCAGGGGCACATGGGAAATTCTGCAAGGTTGTCATGAATGTAACAATGCTCTAAAAAATAAAGTGTTTTTTTTTTTTTTAATAAAAAGTACCAGCTCAGCCTGGGAGCATTAGCCCACTGAATCATGCTGGTGCTAATAAAACTGCTACTTCCTAAGATTAAAAAAAAAAAAAAAAAAAGTACCTCGTTTTAATAAGCAACTTCAGTCATTAATGAGGCTATGGTGTACCTTGTTTTAATAAGCAACTTCAGTCATTAATGAGGCTATGGTGTACGTGTGAGCATTCTGCTTACCTGTATTTCTTTTTCTATGAGTTGCCTTTTTATGTTCTTTGAACATTTTCTGTTAGGTTAGTTGTCTTTTTCTTAAAGTTTAGTAAGAATTCTCTGTATTTTTAGCAACATTAATTCTTGGTTATATATAATATTTACAAATGAAATATAAATAACATTATATAAATGAAAGATTAGGGGAAATATAAAATATTTCCCCCAAATATTTTATATTTCCCCCAATCTTTCATTTATAAATATTTTGATACGCATATACTAGATACAAAACTAGTCATTAGCTTTATTGTTTTCTTGGTTTATTACAGCAACTTCTGGGTTTGCAGTATGCTTAGAGAGGCTGTCTCCATCACAAAGTAATAAAAAACATTCTACTGCTCTTTATCTTATAAACTTATGGCTTCATTCTTGCTGAAATTTTCATCCATCTGGAATGTTTATGAGAAGAAAGGGCTGGGACGTGGAGTCCAGCTCTGCTTTACAAAGGCTCCATTTATCACAGAGCTCAAGTGTCACTTCAGTATAACACTAATTTCCCATAAGTTCTTAAGGACTCTCTATATGCTCATACTGAATACATTTCTTAAAGTAGCATGTTCCTATTACTTACAGGAAACCAGTGACTATGGACAAATGGTTAGAAAACAGTAAGCTGAATTTTCTAGTAATTGTCTCTTTCTAGGCAAAATCTAGAAGAAATTTTCTTTCAGCACATGGCTATGGGCAAGAGGCTTTCTTTGATTTCAGCATGGGAAGTCCACTAGGGTATTTGTGAAACACACCTTTTCCATGCTGTGTAGCCACTGAAAACGACTTACCTCTACAGCATGTGTCTCAACACTGATTATAAAAACTTGACCTCCAGAAGCTGCCCACAATGTGTCTTCTATCATGAGTAGACTTCTAACTGGCAGGACACCTAATTTGATCACTTTTTGAGGTTCGGAATTCCAGGATCCATCTGAAAAGAAAATATTTAATTTCATTCAAGTTCAGTCATCCATGCACAAGAATCCCACGTCATTTTAAATAACAGAACACCAAAATATCATGTGTCATTGTGATGCTTATGCTGGGTCCTGGGTGTGCCCAAGGCTCCCTGAGCTAACTCCACTTCAGCCAGGCCGTCTAGCACAGGCCACAAGCACAAGGGCAGCTATGGTCAACAGGCTCCCTCTGGACCCAGCCGGCCTATCATAAATCTTAGTTTTCTTTAACTGTAACATGAGGACCATCCTCCTAGACTCATCAGGGGTTGTTTTAAGAATTAAAAATGAGATAGTGCATATACAGAGGTCAGCACAGTACCTGGCACATGGTTGTTTAATGGATCCTCTTAATACAAGAGCAATATATGACTTCATCATTCAAGGGAACCACAGCCAAGATAACTGGGCACAAGTTTAAACTTCCCTATCAACTGACTTGATTTTAACATATCCCTTGATATATAATATATCATAAGGAGAGAATGTATCATCACTGAATATTTTTTAAAAATCAAAATTGAGGCAAAAGGAATTATTTTCTTTTGATGAACTTGTTCCCTTTCTTGAAGTCCAGGGAGTGGTAAAATATTTTAGTTTGAAAATATTTTCAAAGATCTTCTGAGGAAGTCTTTCATGCATTATATGAAGTATGATTCAATTGCTTGGATAATAATAAAAAATTATTTGAAGCAAGACTGAGCACAATTTTAAAAATGGCTGATAGAATTAACCTGCAAATAATTAAAATAAATTCATTTCTCAGTCAAGCCATTAATTAAACCACCCAGCTTAAAAATATAACCAAATTATGAATCCCTAAATGCCCCGATTCCTTAATCACATACCCTGCTCCGCTCAACAGGGGAAACACCTTATTGCTGCTCTAGGTTTGAAGCTCTGAGCATCTGAACAAACCCTACTTATGAAGTGTCTGAAGCCAAGGTCACCAAAAAGCAACGATGCTCTGACTTCCATGGCGTACTTAGCCCTGATTCAATTTTAATGGAAATGCTTTTATGTTGCCATCAGGCTAAATAATGTTGTAGGATAATCCTTAGCCCCACCGGACACTGGTGTGCCTTTCAGCTGTAATATCTGCGCAGGGGCCAGTGTGTCATTATGTGGTCAAAATGTATACACACACACACACACACACACACACCTAGACACGTATGCATGCATGCACACACATGAATATGCAGCACACACATGTGTACACACACACACACAAACACATGCCCTCACACTCACATGTGCATACACACGTGTGCCTGGGCTGTCCCATCTGGTACTCACAGCCTTTTAAAACACTGCAAACTCCACATCTGATGGGAGTATCCAGATCAGAGGGAAGCTACCACGCTCTCTGACGTTCACATGCTAAGGGCACGCCAGGCATGAGCATGCAGGGCTTCTGAGTCCACACACCCTCGTGCCTGTGTTCTCTGGTGGTTGCCCAGTGGGGCAGCCTTGTCCTGCTGAGGATGTGATTCCTTTAAGAAGAAATCAAAGATCAAAGACAGGATGACCTAGTTCAGATGTTTCGCTCTGGTGAAGGATTAACTTCCAACAACTGAGCTTTGTTCCTGGAGTACCCACATGGCCCTTGCTGCAGACAGCATGCGCCTGTGTCTCCCAGACAGGCCTCTAAGTGGGGCGATGGTGTGGCATCCATCCTGGGACATGTGTGTGGATGTGAGCCAGTGGGACGACTCTTCCCTGGTCTTCACTCAAGCCAGAGCGCTTAGACAGGCCGCCCACACCACAGCTTTACCACACACACACTGGTACAATGTGACCCAACACTGAGAAATCTGAAAATTTCCTACAGAATTCCAGATCTCTAAGCCCTTATCAAGTCAGTCCCAGCAACAGTGGGTGGCTGGGAAGCAGCGGCCTTCTCCCTCTCGACGGGCTGAGGCCTCCACACCAAGAAGGAAGCGACAGGCCGTGCACCTCCACTTGGCCACCTGCCATGCCACCACTCAGTCCTCCCACTGGCGTCAGGCGAGGGCAACACTTCCTGACACGGTCAGCAGGTCTCGTGGGTCCCAAAGACAGTGGAATTTGTGAAGACAGACACAGCACACACGCGTTATGAGGCAAACAACACAGCATAGCGTGGAGGAGGCCGAAATGGACAGGTGATGGTGACCACCTTAAGTGACTGGTCGCTGAGGTGAGAGACAAGGACTGAAGAAATCATGCAGCCAGTCAGAGGCCTGAAAGGTGATCACCTAATACACCCAAGAAGAGAAAGGGGACTACAGACATAAAAGCATAAAATAATGTAACAGAGATTAGAAAAGCTGAAAGAAGTCCTACCGAAATACACTCTTCTAGACGCTTCGTGAAAAAGAACAGTAGTAAAAACACTAGGAACACAGGGAGTCAGAAGCGAGTGCACTGCACGTGTAGTGGGGCTCCTTTCACAGCAGAACACAGTGACAGCAGGGGCTCGCAGGCCACAAGGCTGGCAGAGGTCGGGAAAACACACATGGAAAGGCAGGGCTGGGATGCCAGAGGCTAGCCCTGGAGATAAGCTCTTCACTGGAGCTGGACTCAGGGGCTGCATTATGAGTTGGATGCAGACAGGATGCCAGGCAAGGTGGGGCACCCTGGAAGAGACCAGAGGTGAAGGGGAGGGCAGGGCCCTGAGCCAGGAAAGGCGGTCCACAGGGTTCCCCAAGCACCCAGATGACTCCGGAGTGAGACAGGGAAGCCTTGTGCATTTATTCCACTACCAATTGCTGGGATGTGAGAAACATGTTCATGCCCCTTGCGGCAAGGAGCACATGGGGCAAGGCTGAAGATGACCTGGAAGAGGAGAAGCCACCTCCAAGGGCAGATAGAGAATGTCTCTCCAAGGTTGGAAATCAAGGGCAAATGGCCACTCCAGGTGGAGGGAGGTACTAGCACAGAGGCCTAAGCAGGACTGGGCCCCACGGTAGGCCTGCCTGGAGTGGGGGCAGAGGGGGTGGCTTGGAGCACAGAATGAGGACTTGGACTTTATTCTAAGTACACACATACTCCTGCACATCGCTGGGGGGGAGGACAAAGACTCATTAAGGCTTAAAGAGCTCACAAGGAAATACTTGGGGAATGGGTTGGTAGAGGCCTAGAAGACGATCTGGAGGCTGCATAGTCATCCAGCCGGGGCGAACGGTGACAGTGGAGGGGCGTGAGCGGGGACAGGTATAGGGGACAAGGTGTGCTAGTCTCAGGAGGGAAGTACAGACCAGCAGCTTCCAGTGGAGGATAGCCCTCACCTCCATCATTCAGCTTTGAGAATGGGGGCATTGAGGCCGGCCAGGATTCAGGCTCAAACTTGGGGATCCATGTTCAGCTGGGAGGGTGGCTTGGGCTGGGGGAGGGGAGGCAGGAGGGAAAGGCCTGGAAGGCAGCTTCCTCAGAGAGGATGGTTGAAGGGCTCCTAGTACAAGTGCTCCAGCGCCAGGAGCCTTGGGCGCCACCCCACTGCCATGAGGATCAGACGATGGACCAGGGTACCCAGGCTGGTGCATGAGGTCCTAAGAGCAGTCAGGTGGCCTCATCCATAGCCCGGCAGACAGCCGGGAGATGAAGCTCTGCTCCTCTCTGTACAGCTAAAACCCCACAGAGCTGTTACACGTACACTAAGAGGGCTGCAGAGGCTGAGGGAGCGGCCAGGGGATAGGGGGATGTCGAAGGCAGAAGGCCCAGGATCCGATGTACAGGCCCTCACCGGCCATGCAGGCCAGCTGGCCAGCCCAGGACACAAGGGTGGGAAGGCACTAGAAGGCCCAGCGCCCATCAGAGAGGAAGGAGGAAGCGCGCCTGAGAGAGGTGGGAGGCGGGAGGTGGGAGAAGCCGAGGAGGCTGACCTCTGAGACACCATCCACGTGTTCAACAAACTCCCTTTGGGGAAGAAGAAGCGACACAGCCTTGGGCAAGCATGACAAGTGCGGAGCGAATGTGAAACAGAAACAAGAAGCGTAGATAGGAAGCTTGCGGGAGCACCTCACCTGGGGCCCTGGTATAGCTGACAACTGTCCCGTTAACCAGGCCGGCGTAAAGGCTCTGCAC
>CAUYQG010041418.1:0-35270 GCA_963574415.1 Tarsius wallacei | reverse complement strand
ACAAATCTCTACAGATACCATGTATATTAAAATAATAATAAAAAATATTGTGAGCAACTCTATATCCACAAATTTGATGACATAATCCTACATCTCTCAGAGACCTTGCTTTTTCTTTTTAAGTTTTTGTTCTATGTTTTTGACAGATCAGGCTAATTCCATATTTTGGTCTTCAGGCTCTGATTGTTTCCTCTGCCAGGTTTACCGTATTACCTAGGTTTGTTAGTATGTTCTTGATTTCCAGGATGAAGTATTTCATTTACATTATTTCAGAATGGACTTTGTTGAAATTGACCACCTATACTTTTACTTTCTGTATAACTTCAGTGAATTTTGCTTCTAGTTTCTCTTTGTTCCTGTTCATTTTTGCTATCTATTTTCTGGTTTCTGTAGCTGTCATCTGGCAGGTTGTGATGTGGGATTTCCATTGTTTGGCTCTAATAGCTTTTTTAGGCACTCTCTTTTTAGTTGTCTATTTTTTCATTGATTTTTTTTCCTTATCTGTGACAGACCTGTCTTTGCTCTCTATATCTTCTTTCTTTCTTTCTTTCTTTCTTTTTTTTAAATGTTCTGAAGCTTTCCAATTGCCTTCTGTTCTAGAACCCTTTTTGTGGATCAAAATATGCCAGTTAGTGAGAGTGTGGAGGGGCATTCACATCAGCTCCTTGCTTCACCTTGTGGCAGGATTCAGTCATTGCAGAGCTTTGTACTTGCTGCTAAACTTATTGGTCCAGCGTTCTGCCTCTGCTGCTAGTGTGAGCAGGTGGGGAGATGAGTCTTCCATCTGCTGACTGTAGCCTACAAACTAGGTGCCTTACTACTGAAATATCCCTCACATGTCTGTTGTGTTGCTTCCCCCTGTTCAGCTCTGCACTCTACTTTTGAAATAGAGTGGATTTTTTGTTGCTGAGGAGGTGATGGGCACAGCCCTCTGGGGCACAGAGCTTAAGGGTGTTCTTCCAGGTTTGGCTGGAGGGATGGTCACCTGCCTCTGGTGGTGTGCATCTGCTGGGTTCATTCTACAAATGGACCTTACCTTCCCATGAGTCAGCAGTTCAGCAAAAAGCTGCACTCATGGCATCTCTGCCAGGCTTACTCTTCAGGCAGAACTTCTCACCCCCCAGGAGTCACCAGTCTGGCACAAAGCTGCAATTATGGTGGCTACCCCAGCATGGGTCTTTCTTGCATTCCACTTGAACTGCGGTTGCCCAAAATCTTGTGCCCTGTTCAGGACTCCTCCCTTGTGGTACTCATTACTCACTCATGCCCATCTGGGATTGGATGAACTATTCCAGTGTCTTTGGTTCACTCACCCACTTCCATCCTCCTGGCTGGATTTCAGTTCTTGTGCTAACTAGGAACATGGTGGGGGATTCCCTTGTTTGTGGTGGTTTTCTAGTCTTAGTGTGTTCAAAGAGACATTTGCTGGGTGCAGGGTGTGTCACCCTTTCAAAAATGTTTTAGGTGTTTCTTTTTATCAGCAGTTGGGTCTCTACTCTCTGCCTTGCTCAGCGAGCATGCCACTAGTCTGCTACTTCATTGTAGCCATCTTGGATCTGATTTAGTTATAGGCTTATTCATATTGCTTCCTCCCATGTGAGTTTTGGTAGATTGTGTCTTTAAAAAGTTGGTCAAATTAATGTATGTCATCAAATTTGTGGATATAGAGTTGCTCACAATATTTTTTATTATTATTTTAATATACATGGTATCTGTAGAGATTTGTGATATTAATTTGTGTCTTCTCTTTTTTTTCTTAGCCTTGCTAGGGGATTAAACATTTTTTATTTTTTCAAAAAAAAAAAAACAACTTTGGGTTTTGTTAATTATGTAATGTTTTTTTTTAAAAAAAATTTTATTGATATCCACTCCATTTTCTACTTTATTTATTATACTTACTTTGAATTTGCTGTATCCTTTTTTTTTTTTTTTTTTAGATTTTCTAAATGGAAGCTTCGATTATTGATTTTAAATATTTTAGCATTAAAATATATGCATTCAATGTTATAATATTCTCTTTAAACACTGCTTTTTCTGCATCCCACAAATTTTAATAAGTTGTATTTCCATTTAGTATAAAATACCTTCTAAATTTCTCTTGAATTTTTTCTTAAATTTTAAAAATTTCTTCTTCTGCCCTTGTGTTATTTAGAAGAGTGTTGTTTAATATCTAACTATTTTGAGATTTTTTTCTAGCTATTTTTCTTTTATTGATTTCTAGTTTAATTTCATTGTTTTCTGACTGCAGATACTATGTGTGTGTATTTTTCTAAATTTTTAGATTATGTTTCATGGCCCAGAACATGCACTCTGTTGATGAATGTATCAAATGAATTTGAGAAGTATATGTACTTTTTGTGGATGAAGTAGTCAACAAATGTCAATTATGATTAATAGTACTGTGCAGTTTATGTCCTTATTTATTTTGTTATGCTTTATTTGTGTTTTCTGACATAGGGTGTTCAAGTCTCCAACCATAATTGTTGATTCATCTATTTCTCCTTGCAGTTCTATCAGTTTTTGCCTAATGTATTTTGATGCTATGTTATTAGGAGCATCCATATTATGGATTGTCAAATTTTCTTAGAGAATTGGCCCTTTTATCAATGTATAATGTCTCTCTTTATCCCTTATAATTTTTCTTGCTTTTAAGTATGCTGTGTCTGAAATCAATATACCCACTCCAACATTATTTTTATTAGTGACTACATGGTATATCTCTTTTCATATATTTGCTTCAAATCTATATGACTTCATATTTAAAATGTTTTTTAAAGTCGATATATACTTGAAATTTTAAAAATCCACTCACAGTCTTTGTCTTTTAATTGATATATTTAAAAAATTGAATTTAAAGTGATTATTGATATTATTTAAATTGATATCTACCATATTTGTTATGATTTTCTATTTGTTGCTTTTATTTATTGTTACTATTTTGTCTTTCTTCTTTATCCTGCCGTTTGTGTTTCTTGTATCTGCTTCCTGTCCTTTATATCAATGTTGTCATTAATTTCACTTATACATAAGCATACATAAATATATATTTATATACTTATATACATATATGCATATATATATACACAAAATAGTATACATGAAGTAGAGAAATTATTGTTATTATTATTTTGAAACAATTGTTATCTGTTAGATTAAGAGCAAAAAATTAATTTTTAAACTTTATTTTCACTTATTCCTTCTCTGATAGCCTTTTTCTGTAAAGTTTTGAGTCGCTAATCTATATTACTTTCTTTCTCTCTGAACTTTTTTTTAACATTTCCTGCAAAGTGTGTCTACTTACAACACATTTCCTTAATTGTTGATTTTCTGAGAAAGTCTTTTATTTCTCACTTTTGAAGAAAAATGTTTACATTGTTCAGAATTTTGTTGGTGGTTTTGTTTTTGTCTCAACATATTAAAAATTTCACTCCAATCTTTTGTTGTTGTTGTTGCATGATTTCTTAAAAGAAATCAAGATTTGATTTATTTGTTCCTCTATAGGTAACGTGTTTTCTCCTCTTCTTGTTTTCTTTAATTTTTTTTGGTTTTATATTTTTTTATTTCTGTAGTTTTAACATAATACGCCTAGATGTAGTTGTTTGGCATTTATTATTTTGTGTTCTCTGAGCTTTCTGGATCTATGGTTTGGTATCTGACTTTCGTTACCTCAAATATTTCTTCTGTTTCTTTTTCTTTTTTTTTATCCTTCTTTAATTGCATTGCATGGATGTTACACCTTTTGTAGTTTTCCCACAGTTCTAAGATATGTCTAAGACCCTTTTAACTTTTGCTTCACAGTTTTGGACATTACCCTTGACATATTCTCCAGCTTATAGATTTATTCTTCAGCCATATCTTGTCTATTAATGAGCCCTTCAAAGGCTTTTTTTTTTTCTGTTTCAGTGTTCATGATTTCTCACTTAAAATGTTTTTCTTAGAATTTTTATTTTTCTGTTTGCATTGCCCATTTGTACTTGCATGCTACCTAATTTATTCATCTGTACCCTTAGCATATTACTCTAGGTGCTTTTAATTTCACAGTGTGATAATTTCAACATCCCTGAAATATCTTAGTCTGATTCTGATGTTTGCTCTGTTTCTTCAAACCATATTATTTACTCTTTAGTATGCCTTGTAATTTTTTTCTCATTCGTCTTCTTCTCCAAAAAAACCATTAAAAAAAAAAAACTGTAGTAAATAGGACTTTGGCAATGTGATAGTGGTTTGGTAAGTTCTGAGGGTATGGGAAGCATCCTATAGCCCTTTGATTATGTTTTATACTTTTAATGAGCCTGTGGATCTTTACTGTGACCTTTGCAAGTATTTATTAGTCTCTCCTCTTTTGGTGGGACAGGAAGGCTTGAGCAGGCTAGAGCTGTATAGTTTCCTTTACCCAGGTTTGTTTTGGCTCTTAAAAAAACAACAACAATTTAGACTCTGCTAAAATAATTTCTTGTGAGAGCAGGCCTTTTTAGGAAAAACAGGCTATTTTGGCATATTTTTAAATAGTTACTTTATCTTACCCCTGCTACTCTCAGGCTTGTTCAAGCTGAACCTCCAGAAATTCTTCAATTATAAATTAACTTTTCCTACCCTGACACTGGTTCTGTCAAAGTTTTCTACTGGTTGTTTTGATAAGTTATGATTCTCTATACTTGTCTGTCTCTCTAATTTGGGGGGGGACTTCAGTTTGCCCTATGACCTTACTTATCTGACAAATACAAAAAGAGTAGTTGCCTTTTTAGTGTATTTGAGTTTTTACTTGTTGTTAGTTTAGAGTAACACCTTTAAGCTCTTTATATACCAAACCAGAAACTGGAAGTTCCAAAACTGCCTTTTTAATTTAAATTAAAGTCTAAATATGTAGCAGTTTGTAGATTAAAGTGTTATATGTTCAAGTTACTGTAATTTAGAAAAGCTATGAGGTAATGTTTAGTATCTTAATATACAGAAAAAAACTAATGAGGAGAGCTGAAAATATAAGGGACCATATATTAATAAGGTACTCTGAAAAATATCAAGATAAGTTTCAAATAGTACAATTGTAGTTCAAAATAAGCAGTGATTTGCAATAGGAAGGTTAAGAACTAATTTATAAAAGAAGGAAAGTAAACAGACAAAGAATAGGAGCAAATGGCTAATTATACTTCAGTGCCAATATTAATATTAGGAAGCAAAATTGTCCTAGACTCAGAAGGCATCCATAGACCTCAAAAGTATTGACAGATTCTTGATACTAGAGGGAAAACATGTTTTTAGGGTTTTTTTACATTAGAGCCACATAAAACCATTCACCTGAAAGATAAATACTGTCTGACACCAGATCAAGGCAAAGTAGAAAGCATTGGCTTACCTGAAAGTTTGGAACCTTAAAATTCTCATTATCTCTATTTCACATTTATTTGAAACGAAATATTTACTTTTTAGAAAATTCTGCAAAATAAAAAAGTTCACATTTGTATTGATTTATTTATTCTAAATTTACCCAAATGACCTTTTTATGTAATCACAAAAAAATTGCAGACTGTTAACACATCTGGAAAGCAGTTTACTTTTTAACTAACTTTATATAAACTAAGTGTTTTTATTCTTCTTTTAGACATTGTAATGCAAAGATATTCACTTGTGCAATTTGTTTGATTTAAAATTTTAATAAAGACAAATTCAAAAGTAAATGTTAAAGAATGAAAGCGAGATACAATTATGAACTAAATAGAAATAATGAAACATTTGCTATTACCATACTCAGAGTGGTTTTAAAACAGCAGTTGAAAAGAAAGTATAGCAGGTGTTCAACCAGCTGAATCACTTATTCACAGTGTGAACATTTATATCATCAGAAAATAAATACATTTATATCATCAAAAAATAAATGCTGGCATAATGCTCTATAGTTTGTATTGACTTTCTACAAGTACTTCCTCTTCTCAATGCTTGCTCTTCTTCAATTAGATAGGACAGTCAGAATTTATTAAACAGTGAATTAAATACTAATGGGTCTTCTGATGTTGACAAATTTCAAAAGAGAAAGTGTTAGAATGTCTACTAGAAACCAAATTTTTTCTCAATATTATTGTGGTTCTTCATTATTATGCTATTATATTTGTCCGGAGGCCTTCCCTGTTTTTCTAGGTAGGGATAGTATGAAGAAAAAAGTTGGCAGGGCTTGGTGGCTCAGCCTGTAATCCCAGCACTTTGGGAGGATGAGGCAAGTGGATTGTCTGAGCCCCTGGGTTTGAGACCCACCCTGGCAAGTTGGCGAGAGCGCTTCTCTACAATAAATCAAAAATTAGCTGGGTATGTTAGTGCATGCCTGTAGTTCTGGCTACTTGGAAGGCTGAGGTGGAAGGCTTGCCCGAGCCCAGCAGGGCAAGGCTGTGGTGGCCGGGAGCATGCCACTGCACTCCAGTCTGGGTGACAGAGTGAGACTCCAACTCAAAAAAAAAAAGAAAGAAAGAAAAGAAAAGAAAACAGTTACTCCTCCATCTTAGATGCTAATCTACCATTTTTACTTCTGATTAGTCCTAGTCCAGAGAATGCCTCCCGGTTTCTACTTTATTTACTGTTCTTAGTGTAAGAACAAAGCAATCTTATAGGCTATAATGCATATAGCATTCTTTCCTGTTCAGAATTTTGCCTTACTTGTCTTACTAAAGAACATATGCCCTTTTCTTATGGTATATAATCCCTGGATTTTAGGAATAACTGTGCAGAGATCTACCTGTCTTGTGTCTGTCCAAGATCATGCTTCTGTCTATACGTTTTCCTAATAAAACACTCTTCACTAAGAAACTGAATATTTCTGCCATCTTGTTTGGTTTTCTAGTTCCTTCCTCATTCTGGGGTCGCTTTGTGTATATGGCCCTTTCACAGAACAGTTAGCATATTTTTTTATCACAGAGACTTTATTATAATTCAGGGTTTTTTTTAAACTGTAACTGCCTATTTATGTGCATGTTTTATATGCTAGACTTAATCCTTTCCTCTTTAGTCACTTAGCATAGCATTATCACTGATACAGTATTACAAGTAATACATATTTATTTATGTATTCATTCATTCAACAAATGTTCATTAAATGTCTCTATGTGCCAAACACTGCTTGACATTGGGAAAAGAGTTAAGACTACCGCAACAATGATAACTAATATTGGTATAATTCTCACATAGTATCAGGCATTTTTTAAGTATGTAATATATTCATTAAATTTACACAATTTTTTGAGGATGATGTTACTATATTTTCATTTTTCACATAATAAATTGAGGCACTGAAATATAAATAATTTTTCCAACTTTACATGTCTAACAAATGATATAGCTAGAATTCAAATCAGGTAGCCTGGCACCAGATCCTAAGCTCTTTCGATTGTGTTGTATCAAGACCTTTTGTCTCAAGAATTTTGCAGTATGCTGAAAAGACAGATATTAAAGCAAATCAATACATTTATTTATAATGTCTAGAATGTAATACTTTATTATTATTATTATTATTATTTT
The DNA here is from genome assembly GCA_963574415.1 of Tarsius wallacei. Classification (NCBI taxonomy): domain Eukaryota; kingdom Metazoa; phylum Chordata; class Mammalia; order Primates; family Tarsiidae; genus Tarsius; species Tarsius wallacei. Next base: position 27,770 of record CAUYQG010041418.1, on the reverse strand, counting down.
TTTTTTTTGAGTTGGAGTCTCACTCCGTCGCCCAGACTGGAGTGCAGTGGCCGCTCCCGGCCACCGCAGCCTGGACCTGCTGGGCTCCGGCGATCCTTCCGCCTCAGCCTTCCAAGTAGCTGGAACTACAGGCGCGCGCTACCACACCCGGCTGATTTTTTTTGATTTATTGTAGAGATGATGTCTCGCTTGCCCAGGCGGGTCTCGAACCCGCGAGCTCAGGCAATCCACTCACCTCAGCCTCCCAAAGGATTACAGGCTGAGCCACCGAGCCCGGCTAGAATGTAATACTTTATATCAAATGAATTAAAATAAATTTATATGAGAATAATACAATATACATACCTAAAGTGAAAAATTACGAAAAACCTAAATGGATAGACACAGAAAATAAAAGCATTATATTCAAAATAGTACTTTTTATTATTGTTTTTTTTTAAATTTAGGGGATACATGTGTAGGTTTGCTACATGAGTATATTGCATCATGGTGAAGTTTGGGCTACTAGCGTACCCATCATCCAAATTCTGAACACTATATCCAGTAGGTACTTTTAAAACCTTCAGCTTCCTCCCAACCTCCCCCACTTTTGGAATCCCCAGTGTCTATTATTTCTACATTTATGTTCGTGTGTACCCAATGTTCAGCTCCCACTTATAAGTAAGAACATGTGCTATTTGATTTTCTGCTTCTACTTAGGATAGTGGATTTCAATTTCATCTATATTGCTGCAAAAGACATGATTTTATTCATTTTTATGAGTTCGTACTGTCCTATAGTATATATATCACATTTTCTTTATCCCATTATTCATTCATTGAGTTGATTTCATGATTTTGCTGTTACAAATTATGCTGCAATAAATATATGAATACAGGTGTCATTTTTAAGTATAATTTTCTTTTTTGGTGGGGTCGGTATTCAGTAGTGAGATTGCTGGATTGAATGTTGGTTTTATTTTAGTTCTCTGAGAAATCACCATACTGTTTTCCACAAAGTTTGCACTAGTTTACATTCCTACCAACAGTGTATGTGTTTCCTTTTCTCCACATCTACATCTAAACATGTTTTTTTTTTTAACTTTTTAAATAATAGTCATTTTGACTAGTGTAAGATGTTATCTAATTAGAGTTGTAATTTTCATTTCTCAGATGATTAGTGATGTTGAGCATTAATATATATATTCTTTGGCTGCTTGTATGTCTTCTTTTGAGAAATGTCTGAAAATGTCTTTTACTCACTATTCAGTGGGGTTATTTTGTTGTTGTTGTTGCTGTTGTTGAGTTATTTGAGGTCCTTGTAGATTCTGGATATTTGTTCATTGTTAGAGGCATAATTTGCAAATATTTTCTCCCATTCTGCAGGTTGTTTACTCTGTAAATTATTTATCTTACTGTGTAGAAGCTTTCTAGTTTAGTTAAGCCTTATTTGTCTATTTTTGGTTTTGCTGCATTTGCTTTAAAAGTCTTAGTCATAAATTTTTTGCCTATGCCCAAGTTTAGAATATTTTTCCACATTTTTTTCAGTATCTTTATAGTTTCAAATCTTACATTTAAGTCTTTAATCCATTCTGAGATAATTTCCATAAAGAATGAGAGATATAGGTGCAAGGTTATTCTCCTATATACTGCTATTCCATTTTCAGAGCACCATTTGTTGAGTAGTGTGCTTTTTCCCACATTGTTTATTTTTGTGAACTTTGTTAAAGATCAGTTGTTTGTAGGCATGTGATTTTATTTCTGGTTACTTTATTCTGTTCCTTATCTATGTATCTATTGTATATTTTTGCACCTGTATTATGCCATTTGCCTACAGTCTTGTAGCATAATTTGAAGTCAAGTAATGCAGTAACTCTGGCTTTATTCTTCTTTGCTTAGGATTGCTTAGGCTATTCAGGCTATTTTTGGATTCATATAAACTTTAGTACTGTATTTTCTAATTTTGTAGGAATTAATGTTGGTAACTTGATTTAAAATTATGTTGACTCTATATATTGCTTTAGGCAGTGGAGTCAGTTTAACAATATTGATTTTTCCAATCAATGGGCTTACATTTTTTAAAAAAATTATTTTATTTTAGATTTGGAGGATATACATGCATGTCTGTTACATAGATGTTGTATGTAGTGGTGGGAATTGGGTCTCCGGTGACCCATCCCCCTGGTAGTGAACATTGTGCCCAATAGGTAGTTTCTGAATCATGACTTCCCTTGCCCCTCCTCCTTAATTGGTACCTAAATGTATATTTCCATCTTTGTGACCATTTAGTTTCCACATATGAGTGAACACATGAGATCTTTTTCCGTTTTTGAGACAGTTCCCTTAGATTGATGATCTCCAGCTCCATCCATATTGTTGTAAATGACATGATTTCATTCTTTTTTATAGCTGCGTAGTATTCATTGGTATATATATACACCACATTTTCTTTATCCAGTCAATTGTTGGTGAGCACTTAGGTTGGTATCATGATTTAGCTACCATGAATAGCATTGCAATGATAAATAAGTACAGGTATCTTTTTTATACAAGTACAGGTATCTTTTTTATACATTTTTTTTTCCTTTGGGTTAGATCCCCAGTAGTGGGATTACTGGGTCAAATGGTAATTCAATTTTTAGTTCTTTGAGAAATCTCCAGACATTTTTCCATAAAGATTGAACTAGTTTACACTCCTACCAACAGTGGATGAATGTTCCTTTTTCTCCACAACTGTGCCAACATCTGTTCTTTGAATTTTTAGTAATAGCCATTCTGACTGGTGTGAGCTGATACCTCCTTGTGGTTTTAATTTGCATTTTTTCATGATTTGTGATGTTGAGCATTTTTTTCATGTTTGTTGGCAGCTTGTGTATCTTCTTTTGAGAAGTGTCTATTCATGTTCTTTGTTCACTTTTGATGGGGTTTTTTGTTTCATGTTGATTTGTTTGAATTCCTTGTAGATTCTGGGTAGTACTCCTTTGTCTGAGGCATAATTTGCAAATATTTTCTACTATTCAGTAGGCTTTCTGTTCATTCTTTTGATTATTTCTTTTGTTGTGCAGAAACTTTTTTAAGTCCCTTTTGTTTGTTTTAATTTTTGTTGCAATTCCTTTTGGAGTCTTTGTCATAAATTCTTTACCTAGGTTGATGTCCAGCAGAGTGTTTTCTAAGTTTTCCTCTAGTATTTTTACAGTTTCAGGTCTTACATTTAGTCTGAAAAATATTGCGTTAATTTTTGTATATGGTGAGAGATAGGGGCCCAATTTTATTCTTCTTCATATGGCTAGTCAATTTTCCCGGCACCATTTATTGAATAATGTGTCCTTACCCCATTATTTATTTTTGTCACTTTATCAAAGATAGGTTGTTGGTTGTAAACATGTGATTTTGTTTCTGGGTTCTCTATTATGCTACATTGGTCAATCTGTCTATCCTTGTACCAGTACAATGCTGTTTTAGTTACCATTATCTTATAGTATAATTTGACATCAAGCAATGTGATGCCTCCACAAGTGTTCTTTTTTATTAGAATTGCTTTGGTTATTCATGCTCCTTTTAGATTCTATATAACCCTTAGGATTGTTTTTCCTAGTTCTGTGAAGAACAAAGTTGGTATTTATTGAGATTGTACTGAATCTGTAGATTGCTTTAGACAGTATGGTCATTTTAATAATACTGATTATTTCAATCTATGAAGAGGGTATATTTCTCCATTTGTTTGTGTCATCTATAATTTATTTCATCAGTCTTTTGTAGTTCTCCTTGTAAAAGTCTTTCATTTCCTTAGTTAGGTGTATTCCTAGGCATTTTATTATTTTTTGTGCATAGTGTAAATTGAACTGAGCTTTTGATTTGGTTCTCATCTTGAGCATTGTTGGTGTAAAGGAACACTACAGATTTTTGTATATTGATTTAGTATCCTGAGACATTACTGAAGTCATTTATGAGGCCTAGAAACTTCTTGGAGGAATCTTTAGGGTTTTCTAGGTATACAATCTTGTCATCCGTGAACAGGGATAGTTTGACTTCCTCCTTGTCATTTTAGATACTTATTATTATTAATTTATTTTTAATGAGAAAGCAGGATTTATTGAGAGGACAGAAAAGCTCTCACAGTGGGAGGGGACCCGAAGGGGTTACCCCAGATGCTTATTATTTATTGCTCTCACCAGATTGTTTTTGCTAAGACTTCCAGTATAATATTGAATAAAAGTGGTAGAAGTGGACATCTCTATCTTGTTCCCTGTTCTGAGGGGAAATATATTCAACTTTCCCTGGTTAAATATAATGTTGATTGCTATAAATAAGTCTTATTATTTTGAGACATGTTCCATTAATGCCCAGTTTGTTGAGGGTTTTTTATCATGAAGAGAAGTTGGATTTTGTCCAGTGCATTTTCTGCATATATTTAGGTGATCATATGATTTTTTTTGCTTCTGTTTATGTGGTGTACCACAGCTATTGATTTGCAGATACTTAATCATCCTTGCATCCCTGGAATAAAACTCGGTTGTGATGATTTTTTAAAAAATATACTATTGATTCGATTTGTAAGGATTTTGTTAAAGATTTTAGCATCTATATTCATCAGGAAAATAGGTGTGTAGTTGTTTTCTTTTTTCTTTTTTTTTTTTTTAGCCATGTGTTTTCCTAATTTTGGTGTCAATGTGATTCTGGTTTCATGGAATGAGTTAAGAAAGAGTCGCTCCTCCTTGATTTTCTGCAATAGTTTCAGTTGAATTGGTACCAGCTTTTCTTTGCATGTCTGATAAAATTTAGTTGTGAATCCATCTGGCCCTGGGCTATTTTTCTTGGGAGATTTATTTTACTACTGATTCAATTCCATTGTTCATTATTGATCTATTAATGGTTTCTATTTCTTTTTGACTCAGTTTTGGGAAGTTGTCTGTTTCCAAGAATTGATCCTTTCCTCTAGGTTTTTCAGTTTGTTGCCATAGAGTTGCTCATAGTAGTTCTTGATGATTTTTTAATTTTTATTTTTGTGGTATCAGTTATGTCACCTCTGTCATTTCTGATTGAATGTATTTGAGTTTTGTCTCTTTCTTTCTTGGTTAGTCTAGCTAGTGGTCTGTCAATTTTGTTTATTCTTTCAAAAAACCAACTTTTTGATTCATCGATCCTCTGTAAACTTTTTGGGTCTCAATGTCATTAAGTTATGCTCTGATCATTGTTATTTCTTTTCTTCTGCTACCTTTAGATTTAGAATAAGCCACCACACTCAGTTAGTTTTATTTTTTTATTTTTGTGTTGCTGGGGCCCCTTACCACTACTGCCCAAAGGTATGTGTCAGGGTGGGGTGCTTAGGAAGTGGTACACCAAGAGTGATACTGGATCAAAGATCTAACCCTGGCAGTCTGTCTTTCCGGGATGAAAAAGCAGCTTTTGAGGGTTCCCATCTGCTCCCAACCACAGGCTTGAACAAGCCCAGGACAGATCTCAAATCCTGGGGTGAACTATTTGCTCTTGCTTTGAACTGAGAGTGGGAAGCCCCTCCCTCACTTCAAAACAAACAGTTTAGTCTCTGGGCAGAAACCCAACTGCCTGCAGAAGCCACTATTGATCCATTAATGGGCACTGATCAAAAATGATCTTTCTCAGAGACCCAGATTTGAAAGCACATACAAGACTTTGCTGGGTTTCTTTTTCTCTCACCAACTCTCAGCCTCTCCCTGAAGCAGTGCCGGGATCCAGGAGAAACAGGGTGTTCTCTCATAGCCTGCATTACACAGATACCTGATTGGAAGGTATGTCTCAGTTTTCAATCCTGTTCCGTGGTCCAAAGATTGCACTCACTTTTTTTTCTGTAGAGTGCCATCTTGGGACTTTTTGCCCATTCTTTTCCCCCTGAGATCTGGAGTGTCCTCTGCCATTCTGATGAATTTCCATTTTTCTTCTTGGATTGGGGTTTGTTGTATTGGTTTTTCAACACTATCCCACACTGTTCCAGAAGGTGTGGTGTGCCTGGAAACCTCTAATCTGCCATCTTGAAAACAGAATTTTTTTGTGACATCTACAATTTCTTTCATCAATGTTTAGTTGTTGTACTTATAAAGATCTCATACTTTCCTGATTACTTGTTCCTTATTTTTTACTTTTTTAATTTTTTGTTCTTCTTAAGGCTATTATAATTGAAATTGAGTTATTGTTCTCATTCTTTAATTGAACTTTATTGATATAGAGAGAAAGATTTTGTACATTAATTTTATATGCTGATATTTACTGAAGTCATTTATCAGGTCTACATGTATTTTGGAGGAGTTCTCAGGATTGTCTAGATAGAAGATTATGTTATCAGCAAACAGATAATTTGGTTTCCTATTTTTCAATGTGGATGCTTTTCTTTATTTCTTTTTTGTGATTGAGCTGACTGGGACTTCCAGTACTATACTGAATAGGAGTGGTGAGAGTAGACATTCTTGCGTTTTCCCAATTCTTAGACAAAGTGCTATAAATCTTTCCCCATTGAGTCTGATGATGCCTGTGAGTTTGTCACATATGGCTTTTATTTTTTGTATGGTGTCATGTTTGTTGAGAGTTTTTGTCATAACAAGATGTTGAACTTGATCAAATGCTATTTCTGCATTTAATAATATTGTCATATGGATTTTTTAAACCATTTGTGTGGCGAATCACACTTATTAATTCACGTTTGTTGAACCATCTTTGCATCCTTACAATAAAACCCACTTGATCATAATATATTATTTTTGATGAGCTGTTGAATTAGGTCTGCTTATAATTTTTTAAGATTTTTTAATAAATGTTCATTAGAAATATTAGCCTGTAGTTTACTTTTGGTATGTCCTTGCTTGATGTTGGTATCAGAGTGACATTTGTTTTGTAGATTATGTTATGAAGGAATCTCTCTTCAGGTTTTTGGAATAGTTTCAGTAAGATTGGTACCAACTCTTTGTATATCTGGTAAGATTCAGCTGTGAATCAGTCTTGCCCTGAGTTTTTTTGTGTGTTAGAATATTTTTCATTACCGATTCAATTTTATTATTTGTTATTGGTGTGGTCAGTATTTCTATATAGTCCTCATTCAATCTTGAGATGTTGTATGTTTCCAGAAATGTATGTTTCCTCCAGGTTTTCTACTTTTTGTGCATAGAGTTGTCTATAACAGTCTCTGATGATCTTTTATATTTCTGTGATATCAGTTGCAACATCACCTTTGTCATATCTGATTGTGTTTATTTAAATCTTTTCTCTTTGTTAAACTAGTTCGTGGTTTATCTATTTTGTTTATCATTCCAAAAAAGCAACTTTTCTTTCAGTTGATCTTTTTTTTTTTTTTTTTTTTTTTGAGTTGGAGTCTCACTCTGTCACCCAGATTGGAGTGCAGTGGCCACTCCCGGCCACCGCAGCCTCGACCTGCTGGGCTCCGGCGATCCTTCTGCCTCAGCCTTCCAAGTAGCTGGAATTATAGGCGCACGCTACCACGCCCGGCTAATTTTTTGATTTTATTGTAGAGATGAGGTCTCGCTTGCCCAGGCGGGTCTCGAACCCGCGGGCTAAGGCAATCCACTCACCTCAGCCTCCCAAAGGCGCGGGATTACAGGCTGAGCCACTGAGCCCGGCTTCAGTTGATCTTTTGTATTCTTTTTTGGTTTAAATTTTATTTAGTTTTGTTCTGATCTTTGTTGTTATTTTTTTTCTAGCTTTGGTATGTTTTGTTTTTCTAGTTATTTGAGTTGTGACATTAGGTTGTTAATTTAAAATCTCTTTGTCTTTGATGTGGCCAATTAACACTATGAAATTCCCTCTTATCACTGTTTTTTGGTGTATTCCAGAAGTTTTGTTATATTGTGTTTCTATTTTCATTCATTTCAGGTGTTCTCTGAATTTCACGTTTCTGAATGTCTACATCTGAATGTCTAAATCTCCAGAAAGATCTAGAAAATATTCCTGAATGATTGCCTTAAATATGTTTTCCAAATTTCTTAGTTTTTCTTCTCATTATGAAATGCCTATAAGTTGTAAATTTGACTTTTTAAAATAATTCAATATTTCTCAAATGCCTTGTTCAATTAATTTTTTTCTGTATTTTTGTTTGACTGGGTTAATTTGAAAGCCGTGTCTTTAAGTTCTGAAAAAAATTTTTTTATCTCCTTGTCTTGTCTATTATTAAAGCTTTCAATTATATCTTGAAATTCTTCGAGTTTTTTTTTATTTCTGGTAGTTCTATTTGTTTCTATTCATATATATATATATAATTTTTCATATTCTTTTTTTTTTTTTTGAGTTGGAGTCCCACTCGATCTCCCAGACTGGAGTGCAGTGGCCGCTCCCAGCCACCGCAGCCTCGACCTGCTGGGCTCCGGCGATCCTTCCGCCTCAGCCTTCCGAGTAGCCGGAATTACAGGCACGCGCTACCATGCCCAGCTAATTTTTTTGATTTTTATTGTAGAGATGAGGTTTCGCCTGCCCAGGTGGGTCTCGAACCCGCGGACTCAGGCAATCCACTCACCTCAGCCTCCCAAGGCGTGGGATTACAGGCTGAGCCACCGAGCCCGGCTAATTTTTCATATTCTTAATTTCTTTTTAATTTATTTTTGTGATGAACAACAAGGTCTCACTTTGTTACCAGGCTAGAGTGCCATGGAGCATGATTATGGCTCACCACAGCCTTCGACTACTAGACTCAGGTAATCCTTCTGCCTCAGCCTCCTGAGTATCTGGGACTACTGATATATGTCATCATGCCCAGCTAATTTTTTTTTTTTTATTTTTTGTACTACTATGTTGCCTAGCTTGGTCTTGAACTCCTGGGTTCAAGCAATCTTACCATCTCAGTCTCCCAAAGTGCTGGGTTTATAAACATAAGCCACCACACTCAGCTGGTTTTACTTTTTTATTTCTTTGTGTTGGTTTTCAACTCTCTCTGGGATCTTACTGAGCTTCCTTAAAATTCATATTTAAAATTTTTTATCTGTCTTTTCAAATTTTTCATTTTGGCTAGGATCCATTGCTACAGTGCTAGTGTGATCCTTTGGTGGTGCTGAAGTTGTCTTTTTGTACTACCACAGTTCTTGCACTGATTTATTCTTATATGAAGAAACTGACACTCTGATTTTGAATTTGTTATCATTTGAATGTGACATTTTCTATCTTTTATTCTTTCTCTCTTGAAGGTGTGACTGTAGTATATATTACATATGATTGCTTAGTTTAATCTCTAAGTGCTTTCAGGGGGGCAAGGGTCTGTATACATTCCTTGGTTATAGATATATTTTGTGCAGTGGCTTTTTCAAATTCTGCTTGTTGTAGCAATATATTAAGCTTGTGAACTAACTCTTTATATTCTGTTTATTTGGGAGTGCATGTGTCTCAGGAAACTTATCTCATACTTTAACATTATGCCTTGCTGTAAGCAGGTTTTTTTCTTGATGGTGCAGTTTAGTCTCAAATCTTTGGTACTTTAGAGCGAGACCTTGGGTACCCCAATGACGAGGGAAAGAACCTGCCCTGATGGGTGTGGCAGAAGGAGTTCATGGTGAGATGTGTTATGTTCTCAGGGGAAACAGGGAGGAGACTTCACCAGTTCCACATGCTAGACAGGCAAGAAACTAATACACTTCCCTACTAAGCCATGGTTGCAAGGCTTGATATCTTCAGTTAAGATAGACACTATCTCCAAGCTACAATGCAACTGAAGTCCATGAAAAACGCCCATCTAGTGGCTAACAGGGAAATGATCTTGAGGCAGCACTTCTTCCCTCAACCCAAAACAGACACTCTGTAGCTAGACTGCACTTTCTTTCAAGGAATGCTACTGCTTTGTGTACAAAAAGGGAGCAGATCTCCACTTTTCTTGCAAGTCCAGGTAGCAGGCACACATTTAGCAGAGATGCAGTTGCTGCAAATAGTGCTGGAAAGGTCAGCTTCAAGTGCACTCACACCAGCCCCTAGCAGAAAAGGCTGTGTCTGAAGTAGCAGATGGGGGGAGTGAAAGATGATCTTTCTCCACATGCTTTCAGCCACTAGTGCCACCCATTTGCTAAGGTAAAACAAAACTCTTCCCACTGAAGATCAACACTACAGTCATGTTTCTTCTGTCCCTAGAGTTGCTTTGGAAGGTTGCACTCTCCATTACCCTAGGGATGGCCTGAACCATAAGCTAAATCTCTGGGGTTTCCGTATCTCCCCAAGATCCTGCTGATTCCCTGTGGTTGCCATAATCAGAGCAGATTCAGGGGGATGTTTAAAAAGGGTCTGGTAGCTCACAATGGGTACACAACCAGTATTGTACCCAACGCCTCATTTTGGATTTGAAGAGAGTGCACTTGCACCTGCACAAGCTGTCTGGCTGGTTCTTTGCCACGAGGAAGTATCCAAATTGAAAATAACAGTTTGCCTGGACCTGAAAGGGAAGAAGGGCTCTCTGACAATTCAGGAGTCAGCAGTCTGTTGCAAGGGTGACGAGGGCAAAATAATATCCCCACCTACCTTTTCCACTGAACTCCAAGTTTCTAAGGGGATCAATACCTTCCAGGCTCCTAGTCTTTCTCTTCTGCGTCTAAGCTACACATGTGAGTTATCTGACAGATCTTGAAAATCTTCTCTTAGTGTTTTCCTTGTGTCATGACCACTCACCTGTAACTTTGGTCTTTCTGAAGAGAACTGACATTCATTGTTCCTAGTCAACCAACTTGGAAAAGGATTAAAATATTAATGATAAAGGCATTCTAATATTTATTTTAGATATGAAGCCTAAACAGTTACATAATAATATGCTTCAATCTTTTAAAATATAAAATGTTAATTTTAGAAACTTTTTTTGAGTTTTTAAAAAATAATCTTATAACCTTCCTTCTACTTGATTTCATTTACAAGTAAAAGAAAAAATATGTAGTAATCTTGTTTTATTGTTTTACTTATACATCCTTTTTAAAAAAATATTTTATTTTAAAGATGTGGAGTACAATTCAGGATTATGTATACAGGTAGACATTGTACAAGTAAAGTTTGGGCTTCCCTTTGGTCCCCACCTTGCCTGGTTTGAGATCAGGTACCCTTATTGATGTTATGTCCCCACCCCCATCCCAGCAGTATCCCACAACTGCCAACCCCTTTCTTATAGTACTATGGTAAATGTTCAGGGTACACTTACTAGTGAGAATATATGGTACTCTGTTCTTTGTGATAAATCACTGAATATTATAGACTAAATCCATGCAAGTTGCTATGAAGTCCATATGTTTGTCCTTCTTTATGGTTACACAATATTCCATCATGTATATGTACCATATTTTTTTTACCCAGGCCACTTTCGATGGGCAGCATGGTTGGTTCCATGTTTTTGCTATTGTGAATAGTGCTGAAATAAACATGTGTTTTAGGTATCTTTTTTGTAGAATGATTTGAGTTCCTTCAGGTATATTCCCAGTAGTGGGATTGTTGAGTCATATGGAAAGTCAATTTCTAGTTCTTTTAGAAATCTCCACACTGTTTTTCATGCAGGTTCAACTAGTTTGCATGCCCACCAGCAGTGTAGAAGCTTTCTCTTACCTCCACATCCTCACTGGCATTTGTTGTTTGTTTTAATAATAATGGTCATTCTTCTTGGGATTAGATGGTATCTCAATGTGGCTTTGATTTGCATTTCTCTGATGATTAGTGAGGCTGAGCAATTTTTCATGTGTCTGTTGGCTGCCTGTATATCTTCTTTTGAGAAGTGTCTACTCATGTCTCTTGTCCACTTTTTAATGGAGTTGTTTGTTTGTTTGTTTTTCCTTTCCGCACACTTGAATTCATTTTAGATCCGAAATGTTAGACCTTTGTCAGATAAACAGTTGGCAAATATTTTTTTCCCATTCTGTGGGCTGTCTCTTCTATGCCTGCTTTCTTGATGGCTTATTTTTCTTTGCAGAAGCTTTTCAGTGTAATGAGGCTCCATTTGTCTATCTTATCTCTTATGGCATGGACATCTGGGGTTTTGATCAGGAATTGGTTGCCTGATCAAACTATTCTTATAGTTTGAGGTTTTGCATTTAAGTCTTTGCTCTATCTGGAGTTGATTTCTGTGTATGGTGAGAGGAAGGGGTCCTGTTTCAATCTTTTGCATGTGGTCAGCCAGTTTTCCCAGCACCATTTACTGAATAGGTTCTCCTTTCCCCAGTGGTTATTGATGGAGGCTTTGTCAAAGATGAATTGGTTGAGAAATTGAGGTTTTGCTTCTGGAATCTTTATCCTATTCCATTGGTCCATAAGCCTGCTTGTGTACCAATACCAGGCTGTTTTGATTATTGTAGTCTTATAGTAAAATTTAAAGTCTGGAAGTGTGATACTTCCTGCTTCGTTTCTTTTGCTAAGGATTGTTTTGGCTATTCATGGTCTTTTATATTTCCACATGAATTTCTGTATTGTCATTTCCAGGTCTGAGAAAAATGACATTGGTAATTTAATGGGTAGTGCATTGAATCTGTAGGTTGCCTTTTGTAGGATGGGCATCTTAACAATGTTGATTCTTCCTATCCATGAGTATGGAATATTTTTCCATTTGTTTGTGTCTTCTTGGATTTCTTTGAGCAGTGTTTTGTAGTATTCATTATAAACATTTTTCACTTCTCTGATTAGGAAATGCTGAGGTATTTAATTTTTTTTGTGGCAATTGTGAATGAGATTGTGCATTTTATTTGTTTCTCTGCTTGTTTGCTGTTGGTGTATAAGAATGTGACTGTCTTTTGCACATTTATTTTGTACACAGAGACTTTGCTAAAGTCCTTTATCAATGCAAGGAGGTTTTTAACAAATTCTCTTGGATTGTATCATCAGCGAAGAGGGATAACTTCCTATTTTCCTATTAGGATACCCCCTGATTTTCTTCTATTGTCTAATTGCTCTAGTTAGAACTTCCAACACAATATTGGACAGGAGGGGTGAGTGTGGTCAACCTTGTCTCATTCTGGTTTTCATGGGAAATGCTTCTAGTTTCTGTTCATTTGGCAATATGCTGGCTGTGTGTTTATCATAGATGGTGCTTAGTATTTTGTGGTATGTTCTTTTTATGCCTAGGTATTCAAGGGTTTTTATCAAGAAACAATGCTGGATTTTACCAAAATTTTTTTCTGCATCTAATGATATAATCATGTAGTTCTTGTGTTTACATCTCTTGATGTATTTAATTACATTTATGGTCTTGCAGATGTTGAATCAACCCTGCATCCTGAGGAGGAAGGCTACTTCATCATGGTGGATGGTTTTGAACTATGTTGTTGGATCCAATTTGCTAGGATCTTGTTGAGAATTTTTGCATTTATGCACATTAGAGATATTGGCCTTTATTTCTCTTTTTGTTGTTGTTGTTGGATTTTTACCTGGTTTGGGTATCAGTGTGATGTTAACTTTGTAAAATGATTTGGGAAACATTCCATCTTTCAATATGCTGGGATATTTTCAATAGGATTGCTCTCAGCTCCGCCTTATATGTGTTGCAGAATTCTGCTGAAAAATCATCTAGTCCAGGGCTTTTTTTTTGTAAATAGTTTTCTTATGATGGAGTCAATTTCCTGGGTTGTTATTGGTCTCTTTAGTGTTTCCCCAGTGTCTTCTTATTTCAAGCTGAGGAGGTTGTGTGATGTCAGAAAGCCCTCCATTTCATTTAGGCTATCAAGTTTGTTTCCATACAGATGTGCTTAATAATCTCTGAGAGTCTTTTGTATTTCTTTAAGGTCAGTTATGATTTGATATTTTGCATTTCTGATTGTGTTTATTTGGGCTGTTTCTCTCTTTTTCTTGGTCAGTCTGACTAGGGGTCTATCAATCTTATTTATTCTTTCAAAGAACCAACCTTTTGTTTTGTTGATTTTTTCTAAGATATTTTTGTCTTCTATGTCCCACATTTGGTCTTTTACTTTGGTGATCTGGATTCTTCTGCTGAAGTTAGGATTTTGGTGGTCTTTTCTTTCCAGCTCTCTCAGGTGATTTGCTAGGCTATTAACTGTGATCTTTCGATTTTCTTGATGGATGTTTGTAGAGATATAAATTCCCCTCTTAGAACTGTTTTACTGGCATCCCAGAGGTTTTAGTAAGATGTTTCTTCATTTTCATTTTTTTCAGGAATCTTTTAATCTCTGTTTTGATTTCTGTGTTGATGCAGTAGTTGTTCAGCATAATGTAGTTTAGTGTCTATGTCTTTGTGGGTTTTGGGAAAATTTTGCTGGTGTTGATATTTATTTTTATTTCACTGTGGTCTGAGAAGGTACAAGGCAGTATTTTAATCTCACGAAATTTGATTTTTCTTGATTTATGGTGAAGGATGTGATCAGCCTTGGAGTATGTTCCATGTAGCAATGAGTACACTGTATACTCTGCAGTTTTGGGGTGTAGTGTTCTGTAGGTACTTATTAAGTCCATTTTGTCAAGTGTCAAGTTGAGGCTCTAGATCTCTTTGTTAATTTCTTTGCCTTGATGGTCTATCTAGTGTTGACAGTGGGGTATTTTGGCCCCCAGCTTTAATAGTGTTAGAGTCAACATGTTCTTTTAGTTTATTTAATAGATGCTTTATAAATGTTGTTGCTCCTGTGTTAGGTACATGTATGTTTAAGATGGATATTTCTTGTTGATGGATTTAACCTTTTATCATTATGTAGTGTCTTTCCATATCTTTTTAAGCTTTTGATAGCCTAAAGTTTGCTTGTCTGATATTAAGACAGTGACTCCTGCCTTCTTTTGTGATTCATTCGCCTCAAATTTTATTTTCCATCCTCTAACTTTGAGTCTCTGTGTGTCCCTTGTGGTGAGATCAGCTTCTTGGATGCAGCAAATAATTGGGTCCTTTTTAAATCCAGTTTGCAATTCTGTGTATTTTCAGTGGTGTATTTAGTCCATTCTTGTTCAGGCTGATTATTGAAATGTTGTTGTTTATCCCCATCAAGAAGTTCTTATAAAGTTTTTTCTTTGTTTTTTTTTTTTTAACTTTTGGGTTGATATATGCATATGTTTTTAAGTTTGCAGTCATGATTTATTCTCTGTTGATTCTGTGTTCTCCTGTTCTTTTGGGAAGTGTGTGGCCATTCCTTTTTTTTTTTCTTTCTTCTGTACTTTATACCTTTTTAACCATCTCCTGCAGAGCTGGTTTGAAAGCTACATAATCTTTTAGGGATTGGATGTCTGGGAAGAATTTTAATTATCTATCACTGATGAAACTGAGTTTGGCTGTGTAGGAAATTATTTATCTTTGAGGAATTTGACTATTGGAATCTAGTACTTTCCAGCTTGTAATGTTTCTGCTGATAGGCCTGCTGCTATTCTGATTGATTTTCTCTGGTAGGTTGTCTAACCTTTCTCTCTTGCTGCCTTTAGGACTTTTTTCTTTTGTACCCACTTTGTGTTGGTGAATTATTATGTGTCCAGGGGTTGATCTACTCATTGGATGTCTTGCAGGTGTTCTCTGTATCTCTTGTGTTTGGATGGTCACATCTCTGGTGTGATGAGGAAATTTTTCTTGGATAATCTCGGAATACATGCTCCAAGGTGATCTCCATTTCCCTTTTTCTTCTGTGATACCAAACAGAAGTAGGTTCAGCCTCTTAATCTAATTGCACATCTCTTGGAGGCTTTGTTCTTTCTTTATGAGTTTTCTTTCTATCTTTTCTACAGATTGAGTTAATCCCATGTTTTGGTCTTCAAGTTCTGAGATTTTTTTTCTTCTGCTTTATTAATTCTTCTTTCCATGCTTGTCATCTTGTTGTTTATTCTGTGAATGAAATTTTTTTATGGCCAAAATCTCTATTACAAATTCTTTCAGTGTTGTATCTTATCTTTCTTGTGTCTTTTTCCCTCTTTCCATCCATCCACTAATCCCTGCTGTATTCTGGGGCCAACCATTGGTGACTTCCATCATCTGTGCTCTGAGATCTGATATTTCAGGTGTTTTCTCTTTGTTACACTGGGAATTACCTGTGTTCTTCCATTGATTTTTTTCCCTCATTTGTGACAGATCGCTTTCTTTTCTGTTTAGTTTCATTATTCAGTTGCAGGGGGAGAGGATTTCACTTCTGATGTTTACTCAGCCCTCTATTCTTCCCTGATCAGGGCTCTGGATTTCTTCTATTTTGAAACAAGGCTGTGGATGGGAAGCTTTGCTGTCTCTTGCAGTTTTGAGAGTTGAATAAGGTGGAGGATGGGGAGCTAGGATTCAGAAACTACTTGCAAATTGCAATGTTCACTGATCACAGTAGGTGTTCCCTGAGACCCGCTCTCTACCACCACTCTATATGATGATGCAATAGGTATGTGTGTGTACCCCTGAGTACAAGATACAGTACAGCAATGAGGAGAACAGAGAAAACTGGAATGAAATAAGATGTACAAAAATTAAACAAAAATCACAAAAACACAGAAAAACCAAGGCAGAAACCAAAGCAGAATGCAATCGCACGTGCGCACACACACACACACACACACACACACACACACAAACACACCAAGAAGCAAAACAAACTGGAAAAAAATAAAGCAAAAAAACAAGAAACAAAAAACAGGAAAACCAAACATGTGTGCTCATGTACACACACACACATGCCCTACACAACATGAAAAGAGAAGAAAAAAAGAAAAGCGAGGAAAAAAAAGGAATTGAAATTGAAACCTCACACATACATTCACACACACACAAAGCTAAAAAAGGGAAGAACAAAAAATAAACAAAAAGCTGAAAGATGAAAAAGCATTCACATACACACATAAACAGAATATAAAAAAGAAAAAAAAAAGAAAAAGGCGGTGGTGGAATGCAGATAGAACCCTCACATACACCTTCATGCACAAAGGAAAATTTTAAAAATGTAAAACAGAAACACAAAACAACTTGCCCTCTTGTGGCATGTTCTGAAATTGTTCCTCTCAGCTGCTCACAGGTAAGCCCCTCTGCTGTTTCCTGTGGAGGTGCAGCCTTATTCACAATCTCCCCTGTGTCCAGCCAGGGGAAGGAGTTGGAGGTGGTGGGAGTGGGTGGGACTTCAGTCCCACCCCCTCCCACTCTCATATGGTCAGAGGAATACCCTACAGTGGGGTAGGGGCACCTCTAGCCAGGTTGATCCTAGAGTAGAGTCCTCCTATCACAGCTGACATCTAGTCTGTGCCTGGATTTGTCCCTCTCAGTCATGCCCCAGCCATGTGGGTCTGATGTTCAGAAGATTGTTGAGGAAAAAGGGGTTGAGTTACCCCTGGATTCACCACTGATTTCTTCAGGTATCTTCCTCATCCTATTCTGGTCACATGCTTTGTCCTGAAGCTGAATTAGGGTAGAGTGTGGAGCACCTGAGAAACAGCACTCATTCTGTTTCTCTGGAGTTTGTACTTTTGGGATATTCCCTCTGGGTCATGATCAATCACTGAGTAGTTAATCCACTGGTCACAGAGCTAAGGTCTGTCACTCCATGGTGAGCAAGCTGGTGTACTTTTCTGCCCAGTTTTCAAGATTGTGGCAGGGTGCCTCTTTCATCTTTTCCAGTGGGGTTCCACCTCTGGTCTCTCTTGCTATGCTCCCTTTGCCTGCCTTGTTGCCAGTGTCCACTCAAGTGCTGCAGTGGTGATGCAGAGCCTGGAGCTAACGGTCACTCCCAGCAACTTCTTCTCCAGAAGAGCTTTGCTGATTTTTTAAAAAATGGCAATCAGCTTCTGCACCCCAGGAAGTGCTAGGGTACAAACACAGCAGCTGTGGCACCAGTCACTTCACCAGGACAGCCTTGGTCACTTGCTCCCGAATCCCCACTCATTAAGTCACTCACAAGTCCTCTTACCATCACATATGCAAAATTATTCATACACTCATTCATACTGAGAATTGTATAGTCTGACTGGCTCTGCTGCCATCTTCCTCTCTTCTTCCTTATACAACCTTTTAATCTCAAAATAATAGTAATGAAAAAGGAAAATAAATCCATTTAAATGCTCAAACTACTCATAGACCATGTTTTACTGTCTGTGTAGTAACTTTAAGTAAAAAGTGACCCCATTATATAACAAATAATCAATAAAGAATTAAGTCTTATTTAAAGGAAATGTTATGCTAAAATTGCAACTTGTTTTAGATTCTGCATAAAAGCTGTTCTTGCTGAAATATTTTTTATTATTTTTATGCTGCTAAATTTGAGTTGAATACAAAAGTGAATAAAATAATTGAAGATCAAAAATATGTATTTTGCAAAAATTATGAATTGGAAAGAGGCATTTGGATGTCACATATTTAGAAACTTGCATAAAGTCTTTACTGCATAAATAAAAATTGGAATTTGATTGTCAAAAATCAACATGTTTAAAATTCAGAATTACGTTTTTATGCTGCTTTTGTTGAACATTTCTTTTTCTAATGCCATAATTGTATATTTTATAATAGTATGTCAGCCGGGCTCGGTGGCTCAGCCTGTAATCCCGCACCTTGGGAGGCTGAGGTGAGTGGATTGCCTGAGCCCACGGATTCGAGACCCACATGGGCAACTTGATGAGACCTCATCTCTACAATAAATCAAAAAATTAGCCGAGCATGGTAGCACACGCCTGTAGTTCCAGCTACTTGGAAGGCTGAGGTGGAAGGATTGCCGGAGCCCAGCAGGTCGAGGCTGCGGAGGCCGGGAGCTGCCACTGCACTCCAGTCTGGGCGATGGAGTGAGACTCCAACTCAAAAAAAAAATTTTTATAATAGTATGTAATAAGCAAATGCCAATTTTATTAAGGAAACATTAAAAATACATAGTAACAAATGTTTGTTGATATTATGAACAAATTATATATATATATATATATATATATATCTTTCTAACTTAATCAAAGCTAAACCAATCACTTAAAAATGTTATCTCATAAAGTTTTAATTTTATTTATTATTACAGGCACATTTTAAAATAATTTGTATATAAAAGTATTCTTTTTAATATAGTCTAAATAGGGTTGCTGTGGTCAAAATGCTTTAGCAAAACTTGCATATTTCATTACCTAAAATTTGTAGGGGATTGTGATTTTAAATATCATTCTTCCAGTGAATTTCTCAGTTTCTATTTTTTTTTCTGGGGTTAACAAAATCTGTTGTCAATTGTTATCAAATGTAGCCTTATTTAATATTTGACAACTTAACAAACTCTCTCTTAAATTTATTTTCTTAAATTACTCACATTGGTAAAACAAAATAATGATGTTCTGATAACAAAATGATACAGCATACTGTGTCAAATAATATCTCTGAACACTATCTAATGAATCTATCTATCTATCTATCTATCTCTAAAAATTAAGACACTGTTTTATATTTCTGTAGAATCATGCCATTCCACTTACCTGAGGTTTTTTTCTTTTGATGAGCATCAATCTTGGAGTAATTTAACTTAACATTATGCTTTTCTATTGTAAGATATTTAGAAATAGCAGGGAAAATCACAAGTGCATAATGCATCTAATTCAGCCAACAGTTGTGTTCATTTTGTGAAAATATTCTTTTTCATAAAGATAAAATAAATCCCCAAAATTAGAGAAATAAAAAATATTAAGCCAGGCTCGGTGGCTCAGCCTGTAATCCCACGCCTTGGGAGGCTGAGGTGAGTGGATTACCTGAGGCCACAGGTTCGAGACCTGCATGGGCAACTTGATGAGACCTCATCTCTACAATAAATCAAAAAATTAGCCGGGCGTGGTAGAGCATGCCTGTAGTTCCAGCTACTTGGAAGGCTGAGGTGGAAGAATCACTGGAGCCCAGCAGGTCAAGGCTGCGGTGGCCGGGAGTGGCCACTGCACTCCAGTCTGGGTGACAGAGTGAGACTCCAACTCAAAAAAATAAAATAAAATAAAAAATAAATGAATAAAATATTAAAAGGACATTAATGAAGTAGGATGCAAAAAAATCCAGAAACTTGAATTTTTACTTGAGTAGTTGAGTATAATTTTATAAATTTCTTTATTTGTAAACAAAGCCAAAATAAATTAAGTAAAGCAAAATAAAAGTAAAGTATATAGAATAAGAAGATAACTGAACAGCATTAGAATCCTGAGAAGAATATTATTAAACATCTGATGAGAAGAATTAAAATGTATAAGAATGTTATGTATATTTAGTCAAAAACTCAAATAATCTAGATTTTTTTCAATATTATAAAAGTGAATTACTAGCAAAAACCAAGCTCCAGGTGCATGATGTTTATAAGAAACTGATTAAAATGTTGGAAATAAATGGATAGGCAAACATGTACTAGAAAAAGGCAAATAGAAGAAAGGCAGGACTGTCAGAATTCATTAGATAAGGGAAAATTTTAGTTTAAAAAAAAACAGCAAACCCCAATACTGTGGAGAATAAATGAAGATATTCAAAATGACAAAAGAAACCGTTATAAAGAAGTTACAACCACCAGAAATCTGAATGCATTAAACATAAAAGCCAAAAATATAAAGTATGCATTATTAGAAAAGGAATAAATAAAATTTTAGTGTAAAAATTTAAAAAGTCTATTTTTAAAAATGGATGTATTTTATAGGCAAAAATTAACCAGGATAACAGAGAAAATAGAATTACTAGAAATATGTAGGTCCTTACAGAAGGGACCATTTTTAGGGACCTAGATCATTTATAAAAATTGATCATGAGCCGGGCTTGGTGGCTCAGCCTGTAATCCCGCACCTTTGGGAAGCTGAGGTGAGTGGATTGCCTGAGCCCGCGGGTTCGAGACACGCCTGGGCAAGCGAGACCTCATCTCTACAATAAATAAAAAAATCAGCCGGGCGTGGTAGCGCGCGCCTGTAGTTCCAGCTACTTGGAAGGCTGAGGCGGAGGGATGGCTGGAGCCCAGCGGGTCGAGGCTGCGGTGGCCGGGAGCCAGTCTGGGCGATGGAGTGAGACTCCAACTCAAAAAAAAAAAAAAAAAAGGAGGAAACGTGTATTGTGTTAGGTGGAATGATGAGTTGATACTATTACTAGGTTTATTTTTCAGGGTGGCAAAATTCACATAATGTAGTATTTACTTTATAATTATGTGTAAGTGTGCAATTTGGTGGTGTTAAACACATTCACAATGTCATTATAACCATCATAACTATCTGTTCCCAAAACTTCTTCTTCATCCCCAACATGAACTCTGTACCCACCGAGCAATGACTTTCCAGTGACTCCCCACTGCCTCTGGTTACCTCTATTCTACTTTCTGGCTGTACTGTAAATAATTTATATAAGTTAAATAACATTAAATACTATTCTTCTGCCTCTGCTTCATATCACTTAGCACAATATTTTCAAGGTCCATACATGCGGTACCAAATCACTGTCTTTCTTTTTATGGCGGAATATTATTTCATTGTATGTTTACACTCTATTTTGTTTATTCATTCACCTGCCAGTGGACACTCGGGTTGCTTTTGCTCTTTGGTTAATGTAAAAAAGCTACTGTGAACACTGGTGGACCAATAATTGTGAGTCACTGCTTTCATTTCTTATGGATATAAACCGAGGAATGGAAATCCTGGGTCTTATAATAGTTCTATGTTTTACTTTTGGAGAAACAACCAAACTGTTTTCCACAGATGTTTTACTACTTCACATCCCCACCAGAAATGCATGAGGGTTCCAGTTTCTCCTCATCCTTCCCAGTGCCTGTTTTTCCTATTATAAGTATTATGTTTTATTTTCCCAGGATTTGTGAAATGATGTTTTATTGTGGTTTTATTTGCATTTCCATATGGACTAAAGATATTGGGCATTATTCCATGTGTTTATTGTGTATCTTCTTTGGAGAAATATCTATTCAAGTCTGCTGCCTGTTTTTGAATTGTACTTTTTGTTTTATTGTTGAATCAATTCTTTATATATTATGGATATTGACTAGTTATGAAATACTTCCTTGAAAATGTTTTCCCCCATCTGTGTGTTGTATTTTCACTTTCTTGAGTCCTTTGATGAACAAAATTTCTTAATTTTGATGGAGTGCCATTTATCTATTTCTTCTTTTGTTGCCAGTATTTTTGGTGTCATATCCATGAAATTATTGCCAACTCCAAAGATATTCTTCTGTATTTTCATCTAAGAGTTTTATGCTCTTGGCTTTTATGTTTAAGGACTTCATTTATTTTGAGTTAATATTTGCATATGATATATGATAATGATCCAATTTTATTATTTTGCACCTGGATAGTCAACTTGTAAAGCGACAGTTACTGAAAAGACTTTTTTTTTGGCCATTGACTAACTTTTAAAAAATCAACTTCACTGCGATACAAGAAACCTGCACATATTATTGTATATACTTTAATGAGTCTGGCTACATGTAAACATCCATGAAGATACCATCAACAAAAAGTTTCCTTGTTTTCCTTTTATTTCTATGAAGAATACTTAACATTAAATCTACCCATTTAACAAATTTTGAGTTCATAATACTGTGCTGTTAACTAGAGGCACTATGTTGTAGCACAGATCTTTACAGTTTATCTTTCATACCTGAAACTTTATTCTCATCGAGGAATACTTTTCCATTTTTCCTTTATCTGAACCTCTAGAAACCTTTGTGCTTCTGTGAGTTTGATATCTTATATACCTTATGTAACTGGAGTCATGCAATATCATCCTTCTGTGGCTAGCTTATTTTTACTTAGCCTAACGTCCTCTAGGCTCATCCATGTTGTCAAAAATGGTAGTATTTCTTTCTTTATAAGGTTGGTGATATTCCATTGCATGAATATTCCACATTTTCTCCTCTGTTCATCTGTTGATTCATATCTTAGATATTGTGAATATGCTGCAATAAACATGGAAGTGCAGTCATCCTTTGATATTCTGATGTCAGGGTTTGTTTTTTTTAAAGTGTGTATTCCTAGAAGTGAGATTTCTAGATCATATGATAGTTCTATTTTTATTTTTTTTTAAGGAATCTTATACTATTTTCCACAGTGACTGCACAAATTTATATTCCTTCCAATAGTATACAAAGGTTCCAATTTCGCTACAACCTCACCACTATATGTTATCTTTTGCATTTTTTGTTTATATGTTTGTTCCGTAGTCATCCTAAGTGATGTCTCATTGTGGCTTTGCTTTATTTATTTATTTCTATAATAATTAGCAATGTTGAGAACCTTTCCAAACGCCTGATAGCCACTTGTATACCTTCTTTGAAAAAACATCTACTAAAGGCATTTTTCTATTTTTAAACAGGACTATTTATTCCATTTTTTGAGCCATAGGAACTTCTTATATATTTGGGTATTAACCCCTTATCAAATAAATGATTTGCAAGTATTTTATCTTATTCTGTAGGTTATGTATTCACTCTACTGATTGTTTCTTTCTTTGTTGTATAGAAAATTGTTAGCATTAAGTAGTTTCATTTGTGTAGTTTTTCTGTTGTTAACAGTGCTATAAACTAAATGGTTTATAACCTAACAGGCATGTACAAAACATTTCCACAAAGGGCATCAGAATAGGTTCTTCTCAAGTTCTCATGGAACATTCTCCATAATAGGTCATATGTTAGGCCTTAAATTAAGCTATAGCATACATAAGAAGACTGAAGTTATATCAAGTATCTTTTCTGACCAGAGAAGTATGAAATTAGCATTCAGAAAGAAGAGAAAATTTCAGTATTTACAAATATATGAAAGTTAAGTAGTGTGTTCTTAAACAATCAGTGAGTCAAAGAAGAAATCAAAAGGGAAATAAAAAATTACTATGACACAAACAAAAGCACAGCATGCCAAAAATTATGGAGTGTAGCAAAAGCAATTCTAAGAGGAAAGTTTCTAGCAAGAAACATCTACATTAATAAAGAACACAGATCCTGGAGGGTCAGGAAGATGGCAGCCAAGCCGTTGGACTATGCGAGTCCCGGTGTGAGTCAGTGAGTGTCTGGAAAATTTTGTTTATGTGCTGGTGAGCGAGTGGGCGTGTGAGTGGCTGACTGAGTGAGGGCTAGGGAGCTGGCGGCCAGGGCTCACTTGGTGCAGTGGCTGGTGCCGCATCTGCTTGGCTTGGACCCTAGCGATTCCCAGGATGTAGAAGCTGAGTACCCCATTTTTGTTAAGTCAATAAAACCCTTCTTGGGGAGAAAATGCTGGGAGAGAGTGGGGGCTTGTGAGCAAGTAGACAGGGCCCTGGTGCAACAGCTGGTGCTGCAGCTTCTCTGCTTGGTCCCTTGCTCTTCCCAGTTTACAGAAGCTGGGCATCATTTTTTTTTAAGTGGACAAAAGTTTTCCCGTGAAGAAGCGGTGGGAGAGACTACCATCCCAGCCTCTGCCTCACCACTACAGTTGGAGAGACTGCCAGCTCTAGGCTTTTCTCACCACTTCAGTGCCTGGTTGGGTACTGGCAGTAGGGCTGCAGAGGGAACCTAGAGGCAGAGTCTCACTGAAGAGGACAAGAGAGGCACCTAGCCACCATCTTAAAGGCAGGGCAGGAAAGTGCAATGACTTGCTTACGACAGAGAAACAGACCTGATCTCTATGACTGGTGAATCTACCACTCAGGGGTTGATCATGACCCAGAAGAAATATTCTGAAAGCACAAACTTTGTGCTTTCTTTTTGGAGGGATCTGACGAGTGCTGAGTCCCAGGCGCTCCACCCCCTACCCTGACACAGCTGCAAGAAATAGGGTGTAAGCTGGGCTCAGTGGCTCAGCCTGTAATCCTGCGCTTTGGGAGGCTGAGGTGAGTGGATCGCCTGAGCCCGCGGGTTTGAGACCCGCCTGGGCAACTTGGCGAGACCTCATCTCCACAATAAAAAAAAAAAAAAAAAACTAGCCGGGCGTGGTAGCGCGCGCCTGTAGTTCCAGCTACTTGGAAGGCTGAGGCGGAAGGATCGCCGGAGCCCGGCAGGTCGAGGCTGTGGTGGCCGGGAGCCGCCACTGCACTCCAGTCTGGGCTACGGAGTGAGACTCCAGCTAAAAAAAAAAAAAAAAAAAAAAAAAAGAGAAAGAAATAGGGTGTGACCAGAAAAGGATCAGGAAGAACCCCAAAGAGATCAGTCATGAGTCCAGGGCTGACCCCAACCCCCTCCTCTCCAGCAATTCTCTGAACATCAGACACTCAGAGCTGGGCCTTGACTGAGAGGGAGAAACCCAGGCGGAGCCTGGACATCAGTTGCAGTAGAACTCCACTCCAGGATAGGTCTGACAGGAGCACCCCTTGCAAGTACTTACCTGGGGAAGAGACGACCCTGCACCTCCCCACCGGAGGAGATCTACCTGACCATAGGAGAGGGAGAAGGGAGGATTGCAGCCCAACCCACTTCCTCTGTCCCTCCTCCTTCCCTGATCCAGACACTGGGGAGAGAGTAAAAGATGTGGAAGCTCTGAATGAGAGACCAGATTAGAGGAAAAATCACAGAGCCTGCCACAATAGAGCTGTTTTTTTTATTTTTTAATTTTTATAAAATTTAAAAAAAGTATTACCAATTTGTTTGTTAGTCCATCTAGTTTTAAAATATTTCTCCTTTTTGAATGAATGTGTATGTGAGGGTTTGTCAGTATCCCCCCAATCTTATTTCTTTTTTTATTTTGTTTTTCGGTTTCTTCTTTTGTTTGCTGTTTTCTGTTTATGTGTGTATGTAAATAATTGAGTGTTCCTCTTCCAATTTTGTTGTTGTTGTTGGTTTGTTTCTGCTCCTGGGTTATTTTATTTTATTTTTTATGGTTTAAGGTATGTGTCAATATATGTGTGAGGGTTAAATCCAAATTCCTTTTTTCCCCCTGGTCTTTCTATTTTCTTCTCCATTCACTTTGTGCTAGGTGTGTGTGTGTGTGTGTGTGTGTGTGTGTGTATGTGAGTTCAGTTTGTTTGTTTTTTTGTTTTTGTTTCACTTTGTTTTTATTACAGTTTGTTTTGGGGTGTGTGTGCATGTTTCTCTGTGTGTGCATTCAATTTTTTTTGTGTTGGTTTCTGCTTTGCATCATCATATAGAGTGATGGTGGGGATTGGGTCTCAGGGAACGCATACCACAATCAGTGAACATTGAATTTGCAATTAGTTTCTGAATCCTAGCACCCCATACTCTACCTTATTCAACTTTCAAAAACTGCAAGAGATAGCAAGGCTTCCCACCCACAGTCCTATGTCAAAACAGAACAAATTCAAAGCCTGGATTAGGGAGGACTGCAGGACTAAGTAAACATCAGAAGGGAAAGCCTCTCCCACTGACTCTGAATAACAGAACTAAAGAGAAAAACAAGAGATCTGTCACAAATGAGGAAAAATCAAAGGAAGATCACAAGCAACTTCAAGTGTAACAAAGAGAAATCTCCTGAAAAATCAGACCTTGGTTCCCAAATAATTGAAGTCACCAGTGATTGGCTCCATATGACAGGGATTAAGGAATAGATGGAAAGAATGAATAAGACTCAAGAAAGACAAGATGTAACACTGAAAGAACTTGTAACAGTGATTTGGTAATAAAAAATTTCATCCAGGAAATAAATAAAAAGATGACAATCACGGAAAGCAGAATTAATATAACTGAAGAAAGAATATTAGAGCTTGAAGACCAGAATGTGGAATTAACCTGATCCACTGAAAACATAGAAAGAAGACTCAGAAAGAAAGAACAAAGCCTACAGGAAATGTGAAATTATTTCAAGAGGCCAAACCTATGCCTGATTGGTATCCTAAAGAAGAAAGGGAAGTGGAGAACAACTTACAGCAAGTATTTCAGGGGGTAATCTAAGAAAACTCTCCCCATCTCACCAGAGATGTGACCAACCAAGCACAAGAGATACAGTGAACCCCCACAAGACATCAAATGAGAAACCCAACCCCTAGACACATAGTAATTTGCCTACACAAAGTAGGCACAAAAGAAAAAATCCTAAAGGTTGCAAGAGAGAAATCTGAGACTACCTACCAGGTAAAACAAATCAGAATAGCAGTAGACCTATTGGCAGAAACACTACAAGCAAGAAGGGACTCGAGTTCAATTTTCAAAGTTCTCAAAGATAAACAATTTCAACCAATAATTTCCTACCCAGCCAAGTTCAGCTTCATCAGTGTTGAAGAATGAAAACCTTTCCCAGACACCTAATCCCTAAGAGATTATGCAACTTCCAGACTAGCTCCTCAGGAGACACTTAAAAAGATATTAAGCAAAGAAGAAAGAAAAAAGAATGATCACACACTTCCCAAGAGAATGGCAGAGCAGAGAATCATCAGAGAATACAGTTCAACAAGAAACTTGAAAACACACACATATATCAACCCCAAAGTCAAAAGAAAAGAAGCAAACAACAAGAAAAAAAACTTCATAGGAACCTCATGACAGGGATAAACAATCACATTTCAATAATCAGCCTGAATGTAAATGGACTAAATGCACCACTGAAAAGACACAGAATGGCAAACTGGATAAGAATCTATGACCCAATTGTTTCTTGCATCCAGGAAACTCATCTCACCACAAGGGATTCACACAGACAATAAGTTAAAGGATGGGAAATGAGTTTCCAGGCAAATGGATCACAAAAGAAGGCAGGAGTCATGATCTTAATATCAGACAAAACAACCTTTAAGCTATCAAAAATTTAAAAAGATACAAAAAGTCACTACATGATGATAAAAGGTTCAATTCATCAACAAGAAACATCCATGCTAAATATATACGCATACCACATAGGGGCACCAGCATTTATAAAGCAACTACTAAGTAAACTAAAAAAAGATATAGACTCTTACTCTATTATAGCAGGGGACTTAACTACCCCACTAACAGCCCTAGATAGATCATGAAGGCAAAAAATCAACAAGGAGATCGAACCTAAACTTGTCATTCAACCAAATGGACTTAATAGATACCTACAGATTATTCCACT
>CAUYQG010041415.1:0-22116 GCA_963574415.1 Tarsius wallacei | reverse complement strand
CCCCCCCCCCCCCCCCCCCCCCCCCCCCCCCCCCCCCCCCCCCCCCCCCCCCCCCCCCCCCCCCCCCCCCCCCCCCCCCCCCAATGCTGGTAACATAATCCTAGGGGTGGCATTTCAAATTGTGATTTTGAATAACAAAGTAACAAAGTAACAAAACACCTAGACTTCATGTATGCATCCCCTTGTTTCTTTTCCATATTATCTTGTTTTCACTTGTTTCTGTTCATTTATTAAGTCAAATATTGTATTACTATATGTGCTACTACTCTCTTTCATAATATTTAATACCACAGGGAACTGTTTTAAGGATTGCAGATTTGTTTTTCATATAGATTTTCTGTAGGGGTGAAGGGAATTTTCCTTCCTCTCCATCCTCCTGAATTATCAATAACTTGAGTATATCAAACAAACTGACAATAGGCAAATTAATAGGAGAATAACTATACAACTATACATATTTATCACATTACATATTCACAGAAAATGAGACTCAAAGAAAGGACAGAATATTGAAGTTTTTATACTATCCTTAAACTACAGGGAAAAAATAGAGACCCGGGGATAATCAGAGAAAGGTACATAACCCTCTCCCAAGAGAGGAGAAAAGTTGTGGTGAGCAAAGTCTGTCTTGTTATGCAGATAAAAATCTCTCAGGTAATCTCCAGCTGCTCTCAGAAAGAATAGATGGTAACCTGAGCTAAAAGTTTCTCTGTTAAATCTTTAAAAATGTCAGACTTTTAACCTCTTTTCCTGTGAGTTAATCTTTCTTAGATCCAGATAAGACTGATAAGGGGCCCAGAGAAAGCCTGTTTGCATCTGCTGTTTCCTAATGTAGATTTCCTCTACAGATTCAAATCTCCCTCATGAAATGACAGCTTTTTAGATCTATTCCTGTATCTATGGCCACTCTAAATAGCCATCTTGAAACATGTCAAAAAAGTATATTTGGGGGTGACGTATTTTGGCTTCCCACAATTTTTGTTACGTTTAATGTTAAATGAGGTCACTTCTTTTGTAGAGAAAGGCATTTTATGTAGGGGAAAGAAACTACAAAATAAATCCATAGCCTGACAAAT
The DNA here is from genome assembly GCA_963574415.1 of Tarsius wallacei. Lineage (NCBI taxonomy): Eukaryota > Metazoa > Chordata > Mammalia > Primates > Tarsiidae > Tarsius > Tarsius wallacei. Next base: position 21,040 of record CAUYQG010041415.1, on the reverse strand, counting down.
CTCAGAAAGGTAGCTCTCAAAACATACAACCTGCTAACAAGCATAAAAATGAAGTATCTGCTAAAAGGTCAGCTCCACTCTAAGCTTTTATCTGTTCGAGAAATAGCCCTTTGGGAACATGGGGTATCTTAAAAGACGGTTATATCTTTATGACTGCAGGACTTAGGTTGGAAGGGAAAAAAATTAAGAAACTCTATAAAAAGTATTAAATTCACACTTACGCTGAGTATAGAAACAGTCTATATGGTTTAGAGCTGATGCAGTGCCCTTAAAGTACGAAGATAAATGCTTGTCAATGACACCAGAGGCTGATATTTTCCAGTATAGGGAAAGAAAATCTTTATTTGGAGGAGAGGAAGAATTTTAACAAGTGATAGATTAACTTTCTACACTCTTTTTAAATTCAGGGATATCTTCAGTTTACTCTATTTACGTTAAGGAATGAAATGGACATAAAAAGAGGTAGAATTGTCTGAAAATAGTGGTGGCCATTTTTGAAATTTTCCTGTAATTTTATTTATCTCTCAGGAAAGAAAGATTAGAATGTGTGGACGAAAGTTTTCTCTAGTCTTGATAGAACAAGCTTACATGATATTATATTGAATCATCTGCTTGTAAGTTGTACCTTAGAGTCACTGTTGTATATTCAGAATATGTCCTTCAATTAAACTGTATTTATCATCAAATTGTGTTTACAAAGCTTTCTTTCTGTAACAGCCATAGCACAGAGATTTGTACTCAAAAAAAAAAAAAAATACCCATTCTACAAATCTCACCATGAATTATATATAAATTTTTGTTTAATATTTTTCTGTATTCTTTAAAAACATGCATATTCCTACACAGAATGACTCAAGAAGACTATAAAATCTTAGAGTAGATGAATTGATAAAACCTTGGATTTATGTGACAGAGCATGGAGGCATAGAATCAAAGGATACAAGAACAAATGACAAAAACAAAAGAAAAATGTCAGGAATAGAAAATAATAGAAAAGTAGTCAACTAGGAGTCAGTAATTTCTGATTCCCAGTGTTACTTCTATTATTAATTCATTTTGTGACTTAAAGAAAATCACTTTTTCTTCACTTGCAAAATGAAAGGATAAGATTCTATAACCGCAAACATCACTTTTAGCCTAATATGTCATGAAGTTGGTCAGCTTTCTTATGCTTCCCTAGGGCTGATTCTGCTCTTTTCAAATCAGTAGAGGTGAATTCAGTGTGGATAGTCAAAGGTATGCTCAAGTGCTGCCCTGAGGACATAGCTTGGAGTAGAAAGATCAGATGAAAAAAAAAAAAAAAAAAAGACACAAAACAAGCTCAAATGAGCCTCTTCTTACCCTAAATCTGTATAACTTGAATTGTTTATTTATTTATCAAAAAGAAAGAAGCATAATTTTTAGAATTTACTGACAAAGAATAAAATGTATCTACAATGTTTACAGTGCTTGCTTCCTAGTGGTGAAAAAGTTACTGATAGCTCTAAATGCAGTTTAATACAAGGAAATAACTTATAAAGAAGAAGAAGAGCTCAGTGATTTGCAGAAGGCTGGTCAATGTATACAGAGTGCATAATGTAAACCAGTTATTTCAGCTTTTTGTCCGTTTTACTGAAACTATTTCCTCCAGATTTTTTTTTTTTTGCTATAAACAAGAACAAAAGGTTTTTCTTGCAGAAAATAAAATATAGTTTCATATGATTATGACAAATTACATTTTAGCAGAGGAATAACGTTTTGTTCTTGAGTAGACGTCTATGTCGAAGCAGACACTGCACTTGACAAAGTTAAACAGGCAAAGGAGACTTTATTTGAGGCTATTACAAAAGGAGAAGAAACCAAAATTCAGTCTGAGCTCAACTCCATTAAAGCAAAGGGATGGAGAGGTGTTTTTTTTGTTTGTTTTTGTTTTTGTTTTGTCTTGAGTTGAGTTTCTGTCACTCAGATGTGATTGCAGTGGCATGATCACCTCTCACATGCAGCCTCAACCTCCTGGGCTCAGGAGATCCTTCTGCCTCAGCCTCTTGAGTATAGGTATGCACCACCATGCCTGACTAATTATTATTATTACTATTTTTTGTAGAGACAAGATCTTACTATGTTTCCCAGGCTGATCTCAAACTCCTGGGTTCAAGCAATCCTCCTGCCTCTGCCTCCCAAAATACTGGGATTACAGGTGTGAGCCACTGTACCCGGCAAGGATGGAAAATTTGTAAGAATTGAGGGTCTTGGAAGAGGGGATGAAGTAATTATAAGCCATCTCTGTTTGCTTATTGGCCTTACCCAAAAGAAAAGGAACTCTGTCTTCATGACATGATAGTTTTGCCACTTGGAACAAGACACACCAAAGAAGTCAGGCTGAGCCGGGCTCGGTGGCTCAGCCTATAATCCCAGCTCTTTGGGAGGCCAAGGTGAGTGGATTGTCTGAGCCTGAGGGTTCAAGAGCCGCCTGGGCAACTTGGCAAGACCTCATCTCTACAATAAATCAAAAAAAAAAAAAAATTAGCCAGGCCTGGTAGTGCATGCCTGCGGCCACTGCACTCCAGTCTGGGTGACAGAGTGAGACTCCAACTGATGTGGGGTCCGAGCGTTTGATTCACAGTGCCGACACACAATTTACCAAGAGAGAGATTTATTAACCGGGTTCAACTGGCCAGGGCCTCTCACCAGACTTACAAGTCTCTAGGAGAGGGCCCCACACTGCAGCAGGGACCTTTCTTAAATATGCAAAAGCCCGCCTAATCCACAAGGCCGTTATAATTCAAATTCGAACAACACAAAGCCCACCAGAAGAGGGGCTTGCCTGCCACTATTAAAACAGAGAAAAGCCCGCTAGAATTTGAAAGGGGCTTATAGCACAACACTCACACACTGCCAGCGGGGGTTACAGAAGCAGAAAAAGCTGGTTAAATTATCTAATATAGCCACCTGGGGCTTCCAAGTAGGGCATTCTTTCCAGGATTTCCAAGAATTACTGAGTTTTAGGGGAGAGGTCACAGCACAGTTTCAGCATACTTAATATATAAGGTTATAGTTTCGTTACATTTCACATAATTCATCACACTTAATATATAAAGCTTCACGCAGGTTCCACACAATTCATCACCTCTTACACAACTCAAAAAAAGAGACATTAGGTTGAAATTCTGTCATAGAGGATAGGAATAGAAGGGCTATTTTTTTTTAATGGTTACTTTTAGTGAGATGGTCTTTGGGTCTTTGAGAAAGATAGTTGTAGAGGCCAAAGGAAAGCTTTCCCTTTACTTTATGAAGTTTTGCTGAAAACCAGCTAACAAAAGGCACATTTATAGGAAATATGGCATGCAAATTTATTAATGTGCACAGGAGAGATTCACATAGTGTTTATGTCACCATGCAATAGTATACATTTGATTACATATCCTTCTTCTTAGGAGAAAGGGATATTGGGAAATGTGAATGATTTAAGGGGGGGTAGAAAATAATTTTTAGAGGAATTCAATGGAATTGAAGAACATACAAAGACTTTTTCTGGGTCAAAGTCTGTTGAGCCCACGGAACAGACAGTGATTTGTGACAAAAGTCTGTGCAGGTGTGTTGATGGACTTCAGATCTTTTCCTGCAATATGATTTTAGCTAAAGAAAACTCAGGGAAGGGACTAGAAGTAATTGTTTTCTTTTTTGGTTAATTCAGACTTTAGGCATATAAGGGAACTTCAAAGAACAACTTCATCCTGTGCTTTAGGAAAGAGAAAACATTGAGAGACAGAAAGGGAAGGGAAAAGATCAGAGAGACTTTAGGGCATCTTCAGTCAAGTATGTCAAAAAGCATATTTTGGAGTAATGGTTTCTGAGCCCCAACATAGTCCTAAATTGTAAAACTGGAAAAAGGTTTGTAAGAAGATTTGTATCTTAAAAGGGCATAGAAAGAACTTACATAATTAAAAGTTTTCCAAAGAAAATTATCTAAGAAAAAAGGAGGTCAGGGACCTAGTCAGGACACTTTAGTCAAGCTGAAAGGAAGGTATGAAGGCTTTAATCACCTGGTAAGCCACAACTTGAATATTAGCAAAAATTCAAAACCACAATTAATTTAATAAGAAAAGAAAAAGAAAAAAGAAATCATGTACAGGAACATATTTCAGTAAAAAGCAATATTTTTTCAAAAGTTTTTATTTTCCAAAATCTGCAAGATATAATCACTATAGACAGAAACAAGCAAGCATAGAAAGTTTAACAAATGCTGCCCACTGCTCTAAGTGTTGAAATACAGTTATAAAATTCAGTTCCTGCCTCTAGAAGTTTCTAGTCTAGAAAAGAGGAAAATAAAGAGATAATGATCAATACAAGGTGGTATGTGTTAAATATCAAATGTGAAGTGAGGCAGGGTAGCTAGCACAGGTAAGACATAGATAAATTCCCCATAGGTAAGTTTTGGTAAGCATTCAGACATTTTTAAAATTACATTTCACTGCAGGCCGAGCTGACAGCCTACCCCACCCCCTCTCAAATCAAAAGAAAACTCCATCAGACTCAAGAATAGGACAACCTAACCTTTCAATTCATGGTTTAGCATAATAATCACTATGAAACTTTCAGGTTCCCAGTCAGGTGGAAGGCCAAAATACCACCCCCTTAACTAACCAAAACCACAGAAATGATAATAAGACCACCTTAGGCCAGGCGCGGTGGCCTATAATCCCAGCAATTTGAAGGCCAAGGTGAGAGGATTGCCTGAGCCCGAGGGTTGGAGACCAGCCTGGGCAACTTGGTAAGACCTCGTCTCTACGATAAGTCACAAAAAAACTAGCCGGGCATAGTGGCATATATCCATAGTTCCAGTTATTTGAAAGGCTGAGGCAGAAGGAACAATCGCCTGAGCCCAGCAGGTCGAAGCTGCAGTGGCTGTGGGTGTGGCACTGCACTCCAGCCTCAGTGACAAGAGTGAGACTCCGACTCAAAAAAAAAAAAAGACTACCTTTTAGCTAAGGAACTTGTGAATTGGAAATGTCTGGCAGGTACCTTGCAAAAGACAATGCCTTCGAGAAATGACCATCCTCCCTTTGTCTCCACCCATCATGAGCCCAGAGGTGTCAACCTCCAGAGTGATGGCTGCCTAAGCTCCACCCTTTTAGCATATCAATCATTGCGAAGGTATATCAGGTCTATTGTAAATAGCAATCATGAAGTTTCTTTCATCCATGCCAACTCTGGCATTTTTTCTCCACTCCTTTTCACTTTTCTTTCTCTAATAAACTTTGTCTCTAAAATTCACTTTTAAAACAAGCCAGAGAATCCTAAGGTTTTGCGCGACACCCCACCAGCATCCTGAAGTACTGTTAGAAAAGACTGAGAACTCAGAAGAAGGAGATGACTCGCGCATGGACACAAGTTTGCACTTGCAAGGTTCGGTCATATCAACCTTTTTTTCCTTCCCAGTTATTATGGTTTATGAGATCAGAGGCTCATTCGATGACATTATATTTAACAAGAAAACTGGGGCAAAAACTCTGGATGTGAGTGTGACAGAATGTGATTTTCACACTGGGTTCCTAAACCCTGGGCTTTCATGGAATAATCTGGGGATCACAGAGGGACTTGACTGAAAAAGACCTAAAGTTTCAACACTTTCTCCCCACAACACATCAGTTCTATATTCTTGTCTCCTGTATTAGGAATATAAAATTCCTTGTTTGGCAAAAAGATTTCACTGCTCTAAGAAGGAGCTAAAAACGGAAGAAAACAAAACAAAAAAATTCAACAGAAAGAAAAACAGGTGTAAAAAATAGACAATGCACTATAGCTTAATTTTTAATTTTGGTGATGTTGACATATGTAATGTCTGCCCCTCCACCGTCCCAGTGTTATACAATTACTAAATAGGAAATTGCCTCAGGTGAAAAAAATTACTCATTCTTCCCTCTTAACTCATGTTATGTTGTGCTGCAATGATGCTTTCTTTGTAGTGGTCCTTTGAGAAGTAGGAGTAGAGAATAAAGGCCAACATGCATACGCACAGAGTCTGAACAAAAGTAAAAAGTTATACCTACCTATGAATCAAAACCTCAGGATAATTCAAGCCTTAATGCAATAAAAGGAACGAGGACAACTGAAACCAGGAACCAAAGAAAAGTATCCAGTAACCTAGCTAACTGCAATTCAGAGTGCACATAGATTCTGAACTCATCTGGATCCACGCACCTTCACACATGACTCGTGATGCTGAAAATGGTAAAATCCAGGTTAGTATAAGATGTGAAGCATTGAGCTTGGGTCCAAGGAAAATAAAAATTGATTTTCAAAATTCTCGAGTTATGAAGATATAGGTAAGGGTTTTAAAAATAGAGTTTTGTTTATAAATTTTACTGATTACACTGTAAATTTGCCAGAGATATCCTAGGCAAAGCAGTTTAAAATTATAATAGGCAACTAGAAAAAAAAAAAGAAACAGAAGGGATAATTTTCGTCCATTGAGCATTTCTAGCTAGAAACTTTATACCTACCTTAACACTCAGTGGCTTAGGAGAAAACAAGGTACATCTGTGATTGGGAAAGAGATTAACCTATTGCAATTTTTTTGTTGGGCAGACATAAGACTGGTATAGGTTCAACACTAACCCAAACTCAACAAAAAATCCATCTAGAAAAATGATCTCAGACAAATTTGGCTTTCTAACTTGCTTTCTGTCTGTTTTCATGTTTTTGGCCTAATATGTATTTTATTTTTAAAAACGAGGAAAAGGGAAACACCGTCTACTTACCATTTAACATAAATTAGATTAACCTGGTTTCTCTTGATCTTCCCGCCCATCTACCTACCATACTTTTTTTTTTTTTTTTTTTAATTTTGAGTTGGAGTCTAAACTCTGTCGCCCAGACTGGAGTGCAGTGGCCGCTCCCGGCCACCGCAGTCTCCACCTGCTGGGCTCCGGCGATCCTTTCGCCTCAGCCTTCCAAGTAGCTGGAACTACAGACGCGCGCTACCACGCCCGGCTAATTTTTTTTTTTTATTTATTGTAGAGATGAGGTCTCGCCAAGTTGCCCAGGCGGGTCTCGAACCCACGGGCTCAGGCAATCCACTCACCTCAGCCTCCCCAAGCGAGGGATTACAGGCTGAGCCACCACTGAGCCCAGCTCATACTTTTTTTGTGAATGATACTTTTCTCAAGCAAGTACCAGGCTGGAATTTCTCTATCGTCTTTATTTAAATACTAAAGAAATATGCATCCCAGAAAGTTTTGCATTTTGCATCTTTTGTTGCCAACTCTATTTCAAACCAATAAATGATTTCTATGGCCACAGAAGGACATAGTCATTCCAAACTTATAGGCAGCACATTTTCTTATAAATCATCACAGGCTTTGAATTGATGGCAACAGAGCCCAGATGCCTTGACTATTACAGAGGTTGAAACTACAAAGCAATATTCTTTGCCAACTTAACTTGACAGAGCCCAGCTCTGCTTACCTTTAGAGGAGCTTTTATATGTACCTTTTAAAACAACCTAAGTGATTTCAATACTATTTGACATTGCTGGTGCTGTTGCATGTATCCTTTTTAATTGGTAGTCTTTTGTATTTAGAGTCTTGACTTAATTTGGTAACAAAGGTTGTCACGTAGAAGAATTCAATAAATAATTAACTGACTGGAGTGTGGTTGAGACCTCATTATCTATATATTTTAATAGTGCTAGAACTTAGCCTCTGCACTCTGTTCACTTTCAGCGATCCTTTTAAAAGACCCAAGACACTTTTCATTTTAAAGTGATAATAAAGGAGAGACATATTCTCCCTCTTTGCTTCTCTGAAGCAGTGTGTGTGTGGAAATGAGATCCTGCCTGCCCAGAAACCAGACCTTCTTTTACACACAAGATATTTCTATAGAAAAGATCACCATCATGACCTTTTCATTTTGGAGGATGGATCATTTGGCTTCAGCTCTCGTCAACGGTCACTGGGGCTGAAACAATTTAAGGAGCCCCTGTTTGTACCTATAGACATGCTGAGGGTGATTTAGTATTGTCTAAGAGGTGTCTCATTGACTGTGCGCTGGAATTACCTTTATCAGGAGGGCAGACTGCACACAAGTAATGTCATGCTCAGACTGAATTCATGGTAAGAGAGAATAAGGAGATGTGGTTTCAATGCTTCTAAAAGCATTTCTTTTCTAAAAAGAAAGGCTCAGCTGAAGCCTACTCTATGTCCTGCTTTCTCACTCTTCCTACGTTTCCTTACTTCATAAATACATTCATATTGGCTAAGTGTAGGCTTGTGAAAAATCCTACACAAGAAGGAACAATGAGAAAATATATGTTAATTTGTATTTCCTAATTTACCTATTGTATACTCCTAACTCTGCCATAATTTACATAAGTGCAAATTAAAAATAAGAGACTTAGTTCTCCCTGTTCAAAATAAAGAAAGAGATTTCCTTTCTCTCCTTTCCCTTAAAGCAATTACTTTAGAAAACTTGTAAATGTGAGTACTGTGTCCTCTCTTTGAAATGTATAAATCTTTTTGAAAACTAGATAGGCTTTATTACCTTTATAACCTAGAAATTTCATTCTTAAGGACCTGGAAGGATCTTTTTGAAATGTAAAAACCAAAGGAGATAGCACTCCCCCTATCTCCCTGTTTCTGTGGGCACATAAAAGACTTGCTTTAATTGCAAAACTTGGCCGGGCTGGGTGGCTCAGCCTGTAATCTCAGCGATTTGGGAGGCCGAGGTGAGTGGATTGCCGGAGCCCGTGGCTTCGAGACCTGCCCAGGCAACTTGGCGAGATCTCATCCCTACAATAAAAAATCAGAAAATCAGCTGGGCGTGGTACTGCATGCCTGTAGTTCTGGCTACTTGGAAGGATACCTGGAGCCCAGCAGATCGAGGCTGCGGTGGCCGGGAGCGGCCACTGCACTCCAGTCTGGGTGACAGAGTGAGACTCCACCTCAAAAAGAGAAAAAAAACATTGCAAAACTCTCTTGTATCATAAAGATATAAAAAGTTTGTTTTTCTCTTAATAAAGACAATTAGCTATCACAGATAGTCACCCCGATTGCCAGGTGAATTTAAGAAGTATATATGACAAACGGGGTTGTCAAGTCCTCTTTAGAGACGACTACTGTTCTTGTTGAAAACATGTATGCTTGGCTATATGAACCGGTGAGATTTCTTTCCGTCTTTACAATCATTTTGCTCATTGTTTATAGCATCCATCACATTCTGATTTAATTCTAATTTAGTAATAAAACTATTTTCTTTTTCTACCTTCTTTGTGGGAAAGTCAGAACATGCTCCCCCAAAATATGATACTTTGCCATACTATTTTAGGCTGGAGGAAATGGAGAAAACTACAGAAGTAGGAAGGTTACTCTCTGACTTTCTCCCACCTTTCTCCCATGAAGAAGACCATGAAAGAATTCTCTGTTCTTTACCTGAAGCAAGTGCTCTCCCTATATCCAGAGGAAAGATACCAGAGACACCAAGAATTTGAACAAAAAAGCCTTGCTTAGTTTCCCCAGTTTGTTACCATTAGATTATCCCCTTTAGTTTCCCAATCATGTTTCTGTATGACTGTACATGTTATTTTCTTTTCCTTCATTTCTGAAGGTTCAGATGTCTTCATTTCTGAAAGCTCAGTAGTCATATAAAACTTATATCAAATAAATTTGTACATTTTCTTTTGTTAATCTGTCTTATTTTATAAGGCTTTCAGCCATGAAACCTGTGATAGATGAGAAAAAGATACCATTTTTTTCTTCCTTATAATGGGTTGGGAGAGGATTTTGTTTTTAATTATATTTTTTCCAGAATATCAAGCACAGTTTGCTAGGGTAGAAACAACAAAAAGATCAACCATTTATTTCGTACTGACTGGAGAAGGTAGATGCTTAGAATTTACCAGGGTTCTTACCTCTCAGGATATTTTCTCACATTTAATTCCTTGCTATTATATTTAAGTTAAAATGTATCTTTTATGCATGTATTGAAGTTTGTCAAACTATGTATACGTTTCCACAGCAATTGAATTTAGTGTAGTAGTTTTCTTCCATGACACATGGGATTTAAGTCCCCACTCTGAAACATATGCATAACACTAAAGGTAAACACCATTCTTTTAATCATTACTAATTAACTCTACTCTGTCATACTCTGTAAAAGATGAATTACTGAAAGTATATTCTGAATTCTAATTAATTTGGGGGCTAATTGCTGTGTGATTTTAGGTAAATTGAGATACTTCAATAAATACTTATGATTTACAAAGTTAAACTTAAAGTTGAAAAGTAAAAAATTGGCAGAAATCGTAAAATCTTTAATGACTAACTATCCTAGTACACAGTTGCCTTATTTACATGAATTGTCAGAGGATTAACCATAATTAGCATTAATTGAGTATCCATAGTATGTAGCCTTGCACTATTTCCTTTGTATGTCATCAGTATACAGATGTTCTCAATTTATGATGGTGCTACATACAATAAATCCATCACAAGTAAAAAATATCATGTTAGAAATGTCATATTCCAATAAACCCATTGCAAAGTTAAAAATTGTAAGTTAAGCTATCATAACTTGGGGAATATCTTTATCTATTAGTGGTGTTTTTAAAAATTCACTGTAGCATGTAGACCAATGGAACAAGATGGAGATACCAGAAACAAAACCTCAATTTCTCAACCAACTCATCTTCAACAAAGCCTCCACCACCAACCACTGGGGAGAGGAGAACCTATTCAGTAAACAGTGCTGGGAAAACTGGCTGACCACATACAGAAGATTGAAACAAGACCCCACTATCCCCATACACAAAAACTAACTCTAAATAGATTACAGACCTAAATGTAAAACCTCAAACTGTAAGAACCTTAGAAAATACAGGAGACACTTTTATGGAAGTTGGTACTGGCAAGTAATTCATGATCAAAATCCGAAGTGCCCAGGCCATAAGAGATAAGATAGACAAGTGGGACCTCTTTAAACTGACAAGTTTCTGCAAAACCAAAGAAACCATCAAGAGAGCAGGGAGACAGCCCACAGACTGGGAAAAAATATTTGCCAACTGTATGTCTGACAAAGACCTAACATCTAGGATCTACAAGGAACTCAAACATGCTGAAAAGAAAAAAATAAACAGCTCCATTACAAAGTGAGCAAAAGATATAGACACTTCCCAAAAGATGACATACGAGCAGCCAACAGATACATGAAAAAATGTTCACTCTCAGTAGTAATCAAAGAAATGCAAATTAAAACCACACTCAGACACCACCTAAGTCCAGTCAGGTTGGCCATCACCAATAACTCAAAAAGCAACAGATACTGGAGAAGATGCAGGGAAAAGGTAACATTTCTACACTGTTGGTGGAGTGCAAACTAGTACAACTTCTGTGGGAAACAGTTTGGCAATTCCTAAAAGATCTAAAAATCAACCTTCCATACAACCCTGCAATTCCCCTGCTGGAAATATACCCAGAGGAACTCAAATCAGTCAATGAGAAAGATACCTGCACATGCATGTTTATTGCAGTGTTGTTCACAATCGTAAAAACATGGAAACTACCATGCTGTCCATCAAAAGAGGATTGGATAAAAAAAAATGTGGTACCTATACACAATAGAATATTATGCAGCCATAAAGAAGAACAAAATTATGAACTTCACAGCAACTTTAACTTCACAGCAACTTGGTTGTACTTAGAGTCTATAATACTGAGTGATCTATTATAGAAACAAAGAACTGAGTGTCACATTCCCACTCATAAGGGGACCTTGAACAATTATTGTAAGAAAAGCATGGGCAGTAATGGGAAACTTCCAGAGGGTAGGTGGGATTGGCAGTAATGGGAATCTGCCAGGGGAGGAGGTAGGCATACCTCATCAACAAGGGTAACTGCATAATGAACATTTGTATACCCAACCCTGAACTGTGCCCCACATCTTTAAAATAAAAAAAATTAGTTTAAAAAAATTCACTGTATTTTTCTTCTGTGTGAGAACTTGAAGAGTCTATATATTTGTCCCAGAGATACTGCCATCATTTAGAAAGATCTTAAAATTTCAAATAATCCAGCCAGGCGCGGTGGCTCAAGCCTATAATCCCAGCACCTTGGGAGGTTGAGGTGAGAGGATTGCCTGAGCCCGCGGGTTTGAGGCCAGCCTAGGCAACATGGTGAGACCTTGTATCTACAATAAATCAAAAAATTAGCAGGGCGTGGTAGCACGCACCTGTAGTTCCAACTACTTGGAAGGTTGAGGTGGAAGGATCACCTGAGCCCAGCAGGTTGAGGCTGCAGTGGCTGGGAGCATTCCACTGCACTCCAGCCTGGGCAACAGAGTGGGACTCCAATTTAAAAAAAAAATCGTTCTTTAACTGACTCTGAACTGGATAATTTCATTGAAGGTCATTTTAATAACCAAGAGTTACCATGGGTTAGATCATCTCAGGGTAAGTTGTAGCATATTGTTACGAAGGAGTACAGTGAAGAAATAAATAAAAGCAAATCTCAAGAGGTTAAAAAATGGTTGAATAATTTAAGTTTTCATATTTATAATCATTTGGAAAATATATTTACAAATTTGTAAAAATTCATATTTGAGGCTTCACGTTTCCAGTCCTACATGTAAGAAATTTGGACTTCATCAAGCTATAAAGTTTCTACATAGCAAAAGATATAATAAGCAGAGTAAATAGGCAACCTACAGAGTGGGAAAAAGCTATTTGCAAATTATGCATCCAAAAAAGTTGTAATATACAGAATCTACAAAGAACTCAAACACATCACTGAGAAAGAAAACAAATAAGCCCATTAAAAAGTTGGCAAATGACATAACAGACACATCTCAAAAGAAGATACAAAAATGGTCAACAAACATACGAAAAAATGGTGAACATCACGAGTTATCAGGGAAATGCAAATTAAAACCACAATGGAATACCAACTTACACCAGTCAGAGTGGCCATTATTAAAAAATAAAAATTATAAAAATAAGATAACTGTTGGCACCAATGGTATGAAAAGGGAACTCTTATACACTTTAGTGGGAATGTGAATTAGTATAACTTCTATGAAAACAGTAAGAAACAGTAAGGAGATTTCTCAAGGAACTAAAAGTGGATGAACCATTTGATCCAGCAATCTCACTAGTTAACTTGGTATCTACACAAAGGAAAAGAAGTCATAGTACAAAGAAGAAACCAACACTTGTATGCTTATTGTATCACAATTCACAATGGCAAAGATGTGGAATCAACCTAAATATCCATCAACAGATCTGTGGATAAAGAAAATGTGACACACACACACATACACATACACACACACACACACACACACACACACACACACACACACGGAATACTATTCAGCCATAAAAAGAATAAAATATTTGAGACCATTATCCTAAGTAGCACAGGAATAGAAAACTAAATAACACATGTTCTCACTTATAAGTGGAAACTAAATTAGAGGGTCACAAAGGCATAAAAAAGGGCACAGTGGACATTGGAAGCATAGAGTTGAGGGATCAAAATTTGCCTACTGAGTACAATGTGCAATAGTGGGGATAATGGATACATTTAAAGTCCAGACTTCTTCACCACTATATAATACATCCATGTAATCAAATCACTTGTATTCCTAAAGCTATTGAATTTTTTGTTTTTAAAAAAAGAAGTTTGAGAGTCATCATTCTGTCTTAACAGGTAAAGAGCTGAAAAATTTTAAAAGAACCAGTAACTTTTCTTAGCTCCATCAGAGAAGGTAAAAAAATCACAGGACAAATCACTGCTCTCAAAATTGGAGAGACTGATGGAGAGATATAGGGAATCACAAGTTGCCAGAGCAGAAACTCACAATTGGTACTATGGTAGAGAACCTAACTAATAATTGATAAATGTTTGGAAGTCAAGTCGGGACAAGTCTGAGAATTAAAAGATCCAGAGTGAGTGATGTCCAGTCATAGGAGATTCCCATACTCTGGTGCGTTTCATCTCCTGGGCTTCTATCATGTTCTCACAATGAAGATTACAAAAAATCCCCTCTGGCTTCTAGTGGGGTAAGGGTGAAAACCTTTTAGAAATACAGCAGAGAATTGTGTTCTTCTTCTTTTTTTTTTTTCCTCTGCAAAAACTATAGGTTTAATTTTTAAAATTTCTTCATAAGGAATTTTTACAATTCATGTAACATTTTTTATTTCTTCATTTTGTCCTAATCCTCTTTTGCAGGTCTTCTTTATCTTCTTCCTTCCCTCCTTCTTATCAACTCTTAAAAAAAAAAATTAACAGGTCTGTTTTTAAGATTTTTAATTCTAAAATTTTAAAGATGTGGGGTACAATTTAAGGTTAGGTATAAATGTTCATTATGCAGATACCCTTGTTGATAAGGTGTGCCCCTCCCTCCATTGGCAGTTTCCCTCAACTGCCAATCCCATCCCACCTCCCCTGGCAACTTTCCATTGCTGCTAATTCCTTTCTTACACTGTTGTGATAATTGTTCAAGGTCCACTTATGAGTGAGAACATATGGTACTCTGTTCTTTGTTTCTGTGATAGATCACTAAATATGATAACAAGGCCTTCCCTCAAAGGAAACTACTTTACCATTTTACTAACCCATTGGGTGTTTTAGAAGCATCTAACTGGCCTGGAAGAAGTGACATAACCAGCTCCAGCCTCTTCTAGCCATCTGTCCCATCTACAAAGAAGAAAAAAACTGAGAAGTATTTGTGAAGTTTACAGCCCAAGGACAAAATCTCAATAAAAGACAGTGACTTAATTATAGGACAACAGAATTACAGAATGCTTTACCTCCCCTGCACCTTACCACCACATCCTTAACAACCTATCCATTGGAGATTCTATTGCACGATACATTATGTCTGACTTTCAACAAAAATTACATGACATACTAAAAGAAAACAATCAGAGAGATTTGGATATTACAAAAAGTTGGAATTATTAGGTCAGAAATTTAAAATAAGTATAATTAGCATGCCAAGTGATCTAATAAAAAAAGTAGACAACATCAAAGAACAGGTCAGTAATATTAACTAAGAAACACAAATTCTAAAAAAGAATTAAAAAGAAATGTTAGAGGAGAAAAAAACTCTACAATGTTTATTGGAATGTCCACAACCTATGATACCTAAAATACCAAATGCTGGTGAGGGTGTGAAATAACAGAAACTTAAAAAAAAAAAATGAAGAATTCCTTTGATGATTCATTAATACTGAACATGGCTAAGGAAAGAACATCTGAGCTCCAGAATATGTCAATAGAAACTTTCAAAACTGAAAAACAGAGAAAAAAAGACTAAAAGGAACAGAATATCTTAGAAACTGTGTGACAACTGCAAAAGATATCACATATTCATAATTAGAATACCAAAAAGAAAAGAGAGAAAGATACAGAAAAAAATGTTGGAAATAATGATGACTGAGAAGTTCCCCAAATTAATGTCAGACACCAAACCACAGATCCAAGAAACTCAGAGAACGCTAATCAGGATAAATGCCAAAAAATATATGCCTAGGCATATCATATTCAAACTGCAGAAAATCATTTTTAAAGAGTATTGAAATAAGCTGGGTTGAAGAGAACTGAGAATACCTTACAATAAAAAAGTAAATATAAGAAATCATCCAACTTTTTTTCAGAAACATGCAAGCAGTTGGGAATGGAATGAAATATTTTAAATGCTGAGGGAAAAAAAACCCACAATAAATTAGTATTCTTTATTCTGTGAAAATATTTTTTTAAGTAAGGATAAAGTGTTTAATTTTCAGACTAACAAAAATGGAAGAAATTTGTTACCAGTAAATGAGTCTTGCAAGAAATATTAGAATACCTTTTTCAGAGAGAAGAAAAATAATAGATGCATATGAACAAAGAGAATTGGAGAAAAAATAAGTGAAGGTAAAATATAAACTTTTATTTCTTTTTAATTGTTACTAAAAATAATAATCTGCTCAAAATAATAACAATGATATATTTGATGATTATAGCTTACATATAAGTGAAATGACTGACAGCAATAATACAAGGGATGAATGGAAGAAATTAGGAATATTTTATTATAAGCTATATGCTCTATCCATAAAGTGGTATAGAAATACTTAAAAGATGGCTCAGCTTGTAATCGCAGCACTTTGCGGGGCGGAGGCAAGTGGATTGCCTGAGCCTGCGGATTCGAGACCAGCCCAGACAACTTGGCAATACTTCATCTCTACAATAAATAAAAAATTAGCTAGGCATGTTAGCGCGTGCCTGTAGTTCCGACTACTTGGAAGAAGGCTGAGGGGGAATTATCGCCGGAGCCCAGCAGCAGGTCGACCTTGGGGTAGCTGTGAGTGTGCCACCACACTCCAGCCTGGGCAACGAAGTGAGACTCCAACTCAATAAATAAATAAATAAATAAATAAATAAATAATAAATAAACAATAAATACTTAAAAGGGAACCTGGATTAGTTACAAATGTATATTGCAAGCTGTAGGATAAACACTTAAAAAGTTAAAAAAAAGAGAGAGAGATGTATAAATGATATGCTAAGGAAAAGGAAAAAGGGACTCAATTAAAATTACATAGAGCAGAAAAATTGTGAAGACAAAAATAGAAAGAAAATGCAAGAATAATGAATAGAAAATAGTAACAAATATGATAGTTATTATCCAATCCAATGATATCTATAATCATCTTAAATCTATCACAGAAACAAAGAACAGAGTACCATATGTTCTCATTCACAAGCAGACCTTGAACAATTATAATACTGTAAGAAAGGGATCAGCAGTAGTGAGAAACTGTCAGGAAAGGAGGGGGACTGGCTAGGGGAGGGAGGGGCATACCTCATCAACAAGGGTAGCTGCATAATCAACGTTTATATATCTAACCCTGAATTGTACCCTACATCTTTATAAAAAAAAAATAAAAATAAAGACAATGTTTTCTACTCTAAAAAAAAAAAAAATCCGTGCTCTAAGTGCACCAGTTAAAAAACAGAGGTTGTCAGAATGGATTATAAAAAGACCCAACTATATGCTGTCCGCAGAAACAAAACAAAACAAAAATTCATTTTAAATATAAAGATACATACAGTAAAATGAGATACAGAAAGATACATGCTACTAAAACTAATTTTTAAAAAACCTTGATTTCAGATGAAGCATACTTCAGAACAAAGAAAATTATCAGGAATAAAAAGTGGCATTACATAATGATAAAGGTACCAGTTCTCTAAGAAGACATAATAATCTTTAATGTGTATGCACTTAAAAACAGAGCATCAAAACATGTGAAGCAAAACTGTTGGAACTATGAAGAAAATAGATGAATCCACCATTAAAGTTGGATATTTCTACACCACTTTATCAGAAGTACACAGATGCAACAGGCAGAAAATCAGTAAGGAATTGGGTCAACTTAATAATACCAGTGCATCAATCCTTGGATATAATTGATATCTATTGACTACTTCAGTCAACAATAGCAGAATATATCTTCCTTTCAAGTGCAGAACATTCACAGGATAGACCACATTCTAGGCCATAAAACACACCTTAATAACTTTAAAAGAGGTAAATCATACAATGTCTACTCTCAGATCACAGTGGAAAGTTAGACAGAAAATCCCATAGTACTAGGAGAGTAACACTACACGTTTAATTAAAACATTAGCCAAAGAAGAAATCTCAACAAAAATTTTGAAACATCCACCAAAAAATGAAAATAAAAGCACAACATATCAAAATTTGTGGGATGCAGCAAAGAAAATACTTGCAGATACATTTACAGGCTTGAATATATATTTTAGAAAAGAAGACACACCTAAAATTATTAACTTAAGATTCCACATTAAGAGACTAGAAAAAGAAGAACAGAAAATATTCAACATTAGACAATGAAATTAAAAACAGAGAGTTCTGGTAAAATGGCAATGGTATAGGTGGAACTGTGAGATTCTCTGAAAGTGAGTTCCCAAAAAGACTTACTTTCCTTCCCCCACCTCACTGCCCACCACCAGCCACACCAATCTGAGGCCTGGACACCCTCGGTCCCACGCAAGGGCAGCTATTGTGGCCCTTCGACCCCGGCTGTGTGGAGATCCCAGCTCCCTCCCCAGCTACACCATCTCACCTGGCCCCAAGCCTCCAGCCACCACCTGTGGAGGCCTTTGGATACTGCCTTGTGGAGATCTGGGTTTCCTTGCCAGCTACACTGATCTACCCTGTACTCAGCCTCTGTCAGCTCCCTCCCTGACTGGGCGCCCAGCCCAGCAGCTCGGTGCTTGCTCCTCAGAGCTCCAGCTCCCTGCCCTGGGTACTGGGCCCCCGCCCAGCCCTATTTCAAGCTGCCGTCACCCAGGGATGCTCTAGGCACTCTCCCCTCAGAGATACTAGCTCCATCCCTGGCTGAAATGCTCTGTGCAGGGTCCAAAGTCACAGTCACTACTCACCACGTGCCCTTTGGAGCTTGGGTCCCCACTCTGGCTGAGGCACACAGCATGGGGCCCATGTTGTGTAAGAGAACAGTATATCTTAAGGAGGTGCTGATCAGCTGCTCTCAGCTCTTAGCTCCAGAAGAGGGAATTCCCAGCTCCCTCCTCCACCACAGGCTGCTGGTGGCACACCAAATTCAGTGCCCAGCTGTGTCACTTATCCCTGGTGCCTGACTCTGTAGACACACCACCACAGCCCATCATAGTGGATCGCCCATAGGACCGGATGAGTGGAGAGAAAGGACGAGTGGAGAGAAAGGATCTGCACCTCAGCCATTTTCCAGGCAGAGATTTGCATTGCCCTGCCCATCTACGAGCAGCCTCCACCTTGGTTTCTAAGGTAACATCACTAAACAGGAGACAAAAGGCCCTCCCCTATGCTGAATGAGATGCAGGCAACTCAGCCCTATCACAGACCTCACAGGCAGCAAGCCAAGGGAACCAACCCAAGCTTGGAGTAAGTCTATCTGCCTGCAATGAAAGCAAAGGGGAGAGGCTAGAGATCAGAGCTGAAGAGACTTTAGACAGTCAGGAAAATTCCAGAGCTAGTCTGGTTTCTTTTTTTGATTTTTGATTTTATTATTTTGACTGTTTGTTTTGCTCACTTTTGTTTGCTTTTTATTTAAACTACCTGTTTGTGTTGGGGGAAAACACATCAAAAGCCATGATTTTATTGCACTGTCTTTGTGTGATTACTGGTATGCTTTAGGGAATTTTGTTTGTGTGTCTGTTTTTCACTCTTTTCTGGTCTTGTGTCTCTTTTTCAGTTGTTAGCTGGTATGTATGGCTGTTTACCCTCTCATACTCCTCTCTCCCTAACTTCCTCTTGACCCCCCATTCTTCCATTATTTTCCTTTTTTGTACCTCCTTTTTTTCCAGGGAGCAAACCAAAACCCTGCTGCACAGACAGATTGTAAGGCAGTGGGAAATGGGTTCTGGTATGCCCATACACCTGCTGGTGGATACTGGGATATGCATATAGATTCTGAATCACAGCTTCCCCCTCAATTAAACCTAAAAACTGCAAAAAGTAGAGTGTCAACCCACAGTCCAGCCTCAAAAGTGAACAAAGCCAGAGGCCACTCATAAGGAAGAGCAGGAGACTGAACAAAAGAAGTAAAAGCAACCCCACCTTCCCTGAAAAACAGAATTAAAGAAGGGGAGGAAAAGGGGGAGAGAGAGAAGTCTACACAAATGAAGAAAAACCAAAAGAAGAATATGGGTCTCTCCCAGACCCCTGGGAGGGCAGACAAAGAGGAAAATTTTGGAATGCAAACAAAGAAGAGCCCCCAGAATGACTGGTTTCAAACTACAAACCTAGATATCAAGACATTCATGGAGAGATTAAAAAGAATTGAGGAGAGACAAGAAGAAACTAGGGAGGAGTTGATAACTGAGATAACAGCAATAAAGAATACTGTGAATGAAATAAATAACAAACTGATAAGCATAAAAAGCAGAATTAGCCAAGCAGAAGAAAGAATCTTACAGCTTGAGGACCAAAATATAGAACTAACTCAAACTGTCAAAAACATAGAAAAGAAGCTTAAAAAGACAGAACCAAACCTTCAAGAGATGAGCTATTACTTCAAGAGACCAAACCTAAGAGTAATTGGACTTCCTGAAACAGATAGAGAGACAGAGGCCACCCTGGAACAAATATTTCATGAGATTATTGAAGAAAACATCCCTCATCTCAACATTGAAGCAAAAATTCAAACACAAGAGATTCAGAGAACCCCTGCAAGACAACAAATGAGAAGACCAACTCTCAGACACATAATAATTCACCTAAACAATGTAGGTATAAAAGGAAAAATCCTAAAGGCAGCAAGAGAAAAGGCCAGATCACCTACCATGGAAGACCAATTAGAATAGCAGCAGATTTATCTACAGAAACCCTGCAGGCTAGGAGAGCTTGGAGCCCTGTCTTCAAAGTTCTAAAAGATAAACAATTTCAACCAAGAATAACCTACCCAGCCAAGTTAAGTTTCATCAGTGAGGGAGAATTAATCTTTCCCAGCTATCCAATCCCTAAGAACTTACGCTACCACCAGACCACCTTGACAACACTTAAGAAAGTACTAAACACAGAAGAAAAGGAAAAAAGAACAACACTGTTCTTCACAAGAGTACAGGAAAAAGAGTAAAACACACATGAACCAACCCCCAAACCAAAAGAAAGACAACAAAAAAAGAGGAACAACAACAACAACTCTACAAGAACTTTATGATAGGGAGCAACTCTCACATTTCAATAATTAGCCTGAATGTGAATGGACTAAATGTACAACTGAAAAGACACAGAATGGCAAAATGGATAAAATATCACCAGGCAACAATATATTGCCCTCAAGAGACCCATTTCACTAGAAAGGACATGCACAGACTCAAAGTAAGAGGATGGGAAACAAATTTTCAGGCGAATGGAACAAAAAAAGAAAGGAGGAGTCGCGATCCTAATTCCAGACAAAATGCCATTTAAGCTATCAAAAATTTAAAAAGATACAGAAGGTCACTACATAATGATAAAAGGTTCACTCCATCAACAAGAAATATCTATCCTAAAC
>CAUYQG010041413.1:0-28220 GCA_963574415.1 Tarsius wallacei | reverse complement strand
GGTCATGGAGTGTGGAATCAAACAGGGGTTCACAGGTTTCACATGAACCCAAGGGTGGCCACTGTGTGGGAAGGGAGGACATTCCCACCTGTAGCCCTGACAAAGGTGCTGACATCTTCATCAGGGATAATGTTGGGATCAGAGTTGCCAGGAATTTCCAAGGTCCGGCCTTGGTAGTCTGAGGAGATGGAGGAAGTGGGCAGTCTGTCCTGCTGTCCACATCCCCTGACCCCTACACCCCGGAGGAAACTGATGGCTGGTGGGGGGTGGTGTCACTCACCCAGGGGGTTGAGTTCATAGACCAGCTCCTCCGTGTAAATGGCCCCTTCCTTCTGTCTCGGGGAAATATGGCCATAAGAGATCATCTGCCAGCACAGACTCCCCAGGACTTTTAGCTTAAACCCCAGGGACAGAGTTGTATCAGAATGGTAGACGGGAACAGACCAAAACATGGAGTTTGGGTGTCAGGCCCTGGACTGGCCAGCAAAGAAAGTGCTGAGGGTAGGAGATAAAGTTGGGAGCCCTGGGACCTGGATTCAGGGGTGTTCCATTTACCTCAATTTGCAGAACCTTAGACACTGCATCTCCCACAGGAAAATCGAAGGACCCACGAGCCACCACCTTCAGGGACACAGCGGCAGCCGTCATGGGCACCACAGAGAAGGCAACAGGCCGGGCAGAGCCTGCAGGCACCAGCACCTGCTGGGCCAGCCCTCCACCCCCAGCCAGACACAGGCCCTCCACTGGGGACACGTGGACGCTAACCTGGGGGCAAGAAAATGGGGATGGCAAGAGCCTCAGCCCAATTAGGCTGCCCACCCCTTACAGGCCCCTGGCTCCCCCAACCCCTGTGTGCTCAGGCTCCCATGAGGCCTCACGGTCAGGTTTTTATCCAGGTAGTTGTAGAGGACGGGCCGCAGCTCGAGCTGCTCAAAGCGGTGGACAGACATGGGCAGGCGGAGGTGCACGTGGAACTCGCGGAACACTCGGAGCTGGACTGGCGTGGCCACACACAGGCCTGATGGATGGGGGAGTGTGGGGGGCAGGGGCAGAGATCAGAGGCCTGGGGGACATCAGTGCCTTGGGGCCATAGGAGGGAGGGGCAGGGGGTGACCCAGCTCTGCCCTCAGCCTGTCCCTGCTCTCTGGCCCATGCCAGGTGCACACTGGCACAGACCTCCCAGATCTCTGGACATCCTTCCTAAACCAGAGCAAAGGGCTAAGCAGGGAGCTGGGTGAGGGAGCCGGAAGAGGGGCAGCCTGGGGCCCAGGCAGGGCAACCTCACCTTTGCTTCCGGACAGGCTCACGCCATGGATCTCCCATGTGGTCAGGGAGTCGGGGATCCACAGTTTCATTCTGTGTCAGGAAAGGCAGAGAAGCCCTGTCACACCTTGGCTGGCCCCAGACACAGCCCAGAGACAAGGTCAGGCCCGCCAACACCCTCACATTTGGGAACGGTCCACTCTTTCCACTCTCCAGAGCCAGTTCTCTGGGAAGAAGCTGCGCACAAGAACGTCATCCTCGTCGATCAAGTCCTCCTCCTGCAGGACCTCCATGGCTGGGGGACCGCAATGGATGGCAGTAAGGAGGGGGCCATTCTGTCCTTCCAGCCGCCACCGCTTGTCCTTCAGCCCCCTTCAGCTCCTCACCTCGGGCGAGACCCACGGGCCTGCTGGCCCTGCTCTTCTTGCGCAGGTTCTCAGCAAACTGGCAGCAGGACAGGAAGGGCTCCCGGCAGACCGGCTGCTGCACACGGGCTGCCCGCTGCTCGCAGGAGCGTGGCATGGGCAGCCGTGTCAGCCCATCCTGGCAGCAGCGCTTGGCTATCGGGGAAGCATACTGGCCCACTGCAGAGCCAGGTCGGAGTGGGCATAAGGGGACAAAGAGGAGACACACTTCAGCCACCACCCCGGCCCTGAGATCCACAAGGACTCGCCTTGAGAGACCAGCAACAGAAGAGAGGTCACTGGAGAAAGCTGCCCGCCCTCCCACCTTTAGCCCCAGAATTTGGATCTCCAGCCCCAAATACCACATACCTCACTGAGGAGCCGAGAGGCAGAAAGGCAGATCTCCCACCCTGATCCCAAATAGAGAGTTTAAGTTGTGTCACAGGCACCCACAACTTACATTTTTCACTGATCGCCTTTTGGAAGCTCACATTTCTCTTTTTCCGGGTTGTCTTCTCCTTAGGACAGCTCAGACCTAGTAGAGAGCAAGACTACCGTCAAGCCACCAGCGTGCAGTCTCCTCCCCCTGCCACTCTCCTTCCTCTGGCCTCCCTCACCCCTCCTTCTTCCTACCTTGCCCCTCAGGCCCTTTCTCCTTCGTTGTCTTCCCACCACCCACTCCCCTCCCTCCTCTGTTCTCACTCTTTCTGGGTAAGGTCAATCGGTCGCCATCAGAAAAGGCCAGACCCGCTGCCTGGAACACCTGAAGGGCGTTGTCCCCACCCCCAGGACCACAGCTGAGGTCATAGCTGTTCATAACTTCAAAAACCTGGCAAGAAAGGCAGGGATGCTAGAGTCAGGAGTGGCTGAGGGGCAGGACCAGGCGGTCAGCTACAGGTGGGAGGGCAGGACACGAATAAATATGAAAGAGATACAGGGAGTGGGGAGATAGAGACCATGGGGCCCAGAGAGGAAGACGATGAGACCCAGTACTTGAGGGAAGATGAGGAGGAAGCTGTGGGGGCCTGGGTAGACTCCAGGGGTTGGGCCAGAGGTCAGGGAAGCAGAGGGATAAGCCATGGAGGGAAAGGAGGTTTGGGGAGAGGGTCTGGACAAACCTTGCCCATGTCGAGAGGCTTGTGGGACTTGCCACCCACAGCATACAAAGCCGTGTCCACAGCACCCAGTGCCACCAGGGCTGGGGAGTCAGTTTGCAGGTGGAGCTTTGCAGTCTCCCCATTCCGATACTCCTTGGTGCTGTCCAAGCTCAGCTCCAGCTGGCAAGGCAGGAGGCCAGGGCAGTCAGAGTGGGAGCACTCCCTTCAGTCCTTGCCTCCTTGCCACATCCCAAGCTAAATCCATGCCCTATTGGCAATCGCCCCATCCTCCTTCTCTCTAGCCCCTCAACACAAACGCCATCTCTCCCGGTCCCAGTCACCTTGCCCTCGCAGGCCTCTGCCTGAACGTTCACTCGCAGGGAGTTGGCCACTGGGAGGCCTCTGTGGTAGTAGAAGGCCACAAAGTAGAAGGAAGGTGCCAGGTGATGGTCCACAAACACGGAGACTGAGGTCAGGGTCCTCCTGGGCTCTCGATGCATGGCCACAATCTCACCCCGGGATAGGATCTGGGCCAAGAAGAGGTGGGGCAAGGTGGTTTCCTCTTCACAGGACAGTCCTAGCCCTGAAGCCACACCCTGCCATGCCCAGAGGGTTCTTCTCGGCACCCCTGCCCTCCTTGGCTCTCCAGCTCATGCCTACCATGTAGTAGTAATGAGAGAAGGTGTCCCCACTGACACCCACAGCTCGCAAGTTCAGGTTGATAGTGTCCCCAACACTAGGGGGTCGAGAATCCGGTCGCTCAATAGACAGAAACCCAGGGCCTTCTGAAGGTGGGGCTGTCACAGTGAGCCTGGCTGTAGCTGGATGGGGGGAGCCTGCAGACACCTGGAAAGAAGGGCAGGTGTGGGTAGGTAATAGCAAGGACCTGGGAACTCCTCCTCCCCAAGTCAGACCGTGGATCCTCAGGAACCCAGCGTACTCTCCTCCCCTTCCCCTAGTCTCCCATGGGTCGGAGGAGTCCTACCAAGAGCTGCAGCTCTAGGGCAGACTGAGGGATAATGATGGGAAGGCTGACTCGGCCACTCCCATCTGTATTTCGTTGAAAGTCCTGGATTTTAGAAACAGGCCCAGGAGAAGACACCGTTGCAGAAACTTTGACGGGAATGCCAGAGGCAGGAGAGCCTGACATCTCACGGACCACAGCCTAGGTAGGGGCAAGTAAAGAGAGTGATCAGTGAGACCCTGTTCCTTTCTGGCCATCACCCCCTTCCCCACCAATCCTCCCCCTCCAGAAGAAACCTGCAGCATGAAGGGGGCCCCAGGCACAAGGTGTCGCTTGGTGTTGCTAAGATCCAAGGAGAAAGGAGATGACACAAAACGCCAGGATGTGAGCTCTGCTTCCTCCATCTCCCCCCCTGCAAGATGAAAGGCAGAGAGAGGTGGAAGACGGAGTCCCAGAAGACAGGGATGGGAGAATGAGGGGCGAGGGCTTGAGTGTTTCCTTGTCACAAGGCAGTGGACTCCATAGGGTCCAGGTTCATATGCATCTCTGAGCTCACTGAGGTCATCAGAGTACCTGGCACATGGATGGATAGCAATACCTGTCTGCTGGGTGAGTGAGTGAATAACTGAATCAGCAAATAAATAAAGCTGAGCCAGGGAAAAGGGGCAGAATTACACAGAGATGGCATTGGGTTTTTCTTGGCACTGAGTCTGAGATGAAGAGGGAGAAGTCAGGCAGTGTCGGTGCTGGAGGAGAGAGGGTCAGCGCAGAGGTCAGAGGCAAAAATCTGGGATTACAATAAGTGAAAGTCACCCACCTGGAGACTCAATGATGGTTGCCGCAACATAAAGACGTAGCCCTGGGAGATCAGCAATAGTAATAGTAAGCTTCTCCAGGGCACCCTGGAATTCGGCCTTTGAGAGGGAAATATGGCTCTGGCCATCTACTAGCTGGGGCAGAGAAGAAAAAGAACATGGGATGAGACTGAGTCTCCCACCTCAGTTCCCTTGTCTCCCCCACAGCCTCCACCCCCTTCCTACCTTGGTCTGACTCTCCAGCCCCCGAAGGAAAGTCTTTACACCATCCTCACCCAGGAGCCCAAAGCGCACATATGCCACCCCCTGCACGGGCTTCCCATAGATATACCTGTTGCCATAAAAAGAATGGGAAGACAGTGAGCCAGGGGCTAGGGAAAATAATGATCTGAGGCAGGAGGGAGGCAGGTTCCATAGCCCATTCACACTGAACGGGGGGCAGGACCCAGGGGGTGCATTACCTGGCCTGGATGTCTAACTGGATTTCACCAAGATAGCCAGGTGCTGTCAGAATGTAGGGATTTCCAGGGGTGATCTTCACCTCAAAATTGGGAAGGACTGACACAGCAAGAAAGGGTAGGCAGGTCAGACTCCAGTTCAAAGATGCTCCTCCGCTTAGGACTGCGGTACCCGTATTTCCCTGGCCCCGCCCTGCTCCCACTACCTCTCCTTCCACCCTTATTTCCTTCAGGAAAGCAGCTGCCTGTCCCCCAGATCTCCAGCTCTCACCATATTTCTTCACCTCAAACTGGGTGCTTCTGTTGGATTCCGGACTGTCTGAGAATCGGGCTGAGATCTTCCAGGTGCCTGGCCTAAGGACAGACAAGGAAGGAACTCAGCTCACCCACACAGGAGGCCCGCAGAGCCAGCGACCTGGTTCACTGGGAAGAGGACTCTGGTAAACCAGAGCCCCAGGAGGTCAAGGGTCAGAGCATCTTGGGATGTGACTCTGAGTTGGAGGTAGAGAGCCGAACAGGAGCCCCTAGGTGGGAGAAGCTCACTCTGAGATGTCCGGAATCACAAAGTCATCCTGGAAGATAGATGAGGGCATGTACACCTCCTTCTTCCGCACGCGGAGACCGTGAGAGTTCTGCGGGGGGAGAAGTGGTCACAGGTGGGAGGTCATATCTGTGGCTAGGGTCAGGAAGACTAGAGGTCAGGGACTCACCTCTACTGTGACTGTGACGGCATCAGTGCATGGGCGCATCTTTTGATCGAGAGCAAAGACCCGGTACCGAACTGAGAATAGAGGACGAGAGAGGTGAACAGGAGTCCATATGTGAAGGGAGGATGGGCCCAACTCCAGGGAGTGACAGGGCAACACATATTTGCTAAGCAACCCTCCTATGTCGTGCTTTCTTTTGGGTTATCTCACTTAGGGGCACCAAACATGTTCTGGGTGGGCTGGAAGGGAATTAAGGGTCGAGGCTCTGGGGCCTAGACTCACCCCGCTGGCCAGGGTTATAAATGGGCTGGTCAGTCTGCAGAAAGAGGTGGCCCCGACGAGTGGAGAAGAGCAGGTTGACACCCTGGATGTCTATCATTTTGGACAGAGAGTCCTTCAGCCATGGTGACTGGGCCACCAGCTGGACCCCAGGGCCTCCGCGGAGGAGATGGAGGCCACAGCTTTTTACATCTTTCATGGGGACCTGCCAGGAGAGGAAGAGGGAGTGGGTCAGAGAAAGAGAGGGCAGATAGAAAAGGATAGAGAGATCAAGACAGAAACATGAGCAGAGGCCACCTAGGTCGGAAGAGAGGAGGGGAGGACAGCAGGAAGACGAAGACACAAGAAGACAGAGGGCAACCAGCCCCCTCTCCAGGAGGCCTCCAGGAGCAGTGGGGTTCAGTTACCTGGAGACTGAGGAGTACGAAGTCTTTTTCAGAGCTGAGGGTGAAGTCTGCCTTTGGGGAACAGGGGGCATTATTATGAGATGGGTTTCTCAGGAATACTGATCCTCTCACTATCTGTCCTGGGGGCACATCCTGGAGCTGCACCCCCACTGATAGGGGAATCCCCAGATGAACCACAGAAGGAGAGAACAGGAGCAATCTGGAACAAAAATGAGTGCTGGCAGTCAGACTTTCCTCTGACCCCTCCACTTCGGCTCTCCCTCACTCCTGAACTGGGTCCCATGGCCAGCCCTACCCCAACCCAAACACCCAGGATCCTGTCTCCAGTACCTGGGCTTCTGCAGAGACAAGGTGAAGAAGCTGGATGCCCAGACCAGCCCCCAGAGGAGCCTCATGGCTGGAGGATCCAAGAAGGGTCAGATCTGTCTGCCTGCCTGCTCGCTTCTGGTCAGCCTAGGCTTGGGTCAGAGTTGACGCTGGACTTGCTCCTCCCCTGGCTCAACCAAGCCGGGAAACCACATGACAACCAAGAAATGCAACTGGCCCCAGGCCCAGTTCTGGGGGGCAGGGGCGGGGGGAGGGGGAATTTTGGACACTTGGGTCTCTAGGGGAAGCTGAGGGAATCTTGGTCCAGGGATCAATTCCCTGTTAACCCCTCTGATCCCAGTGCCTAGGTACCTCCCCCAACTGGGTGTATTTCCCCCTACTGTCTGTGTGTGTATGCACAGGAGCTCACGCATATGTAGATATACAAGGGCCCAACATGGCCCAGATATGCAGGATATTTAAAGGCCCTAACAAAATAAGCATGGGCTTTTAGGACACTTGTCTCTTACTTTCACCCCAATACAAACTGAAGTATACTAGGCTTTTGCTTTTTGTAGTTCTAACAGAAAGTCTGTGGTTTAAGAGATCAAGTGCACCCTTACCACCCCACTGGAAGAACTAACTTGAATGTCAAAGTTAACCCTTTTCCCCTCTGAACAATGAGGCAAAAGCTTAAGTCTAGGTTTGGCTTTACCTCTACCCACAAACAAGGCACCCGAACACAAACATTAAACAAAAGACACTCAGAAAACATCACAAGTAGATGTACTTTATTTGGCAATTTCAACACGACATGTAGGGAAGAGAACACTGCCCTCCTTCACTAGCCTCCCCAGAAATCCCACCTTCCTATCTCAAGAAAGAGTAAAAATAGCACCTTTTTACATGAAAGGGAAGTCACAACCATGGCACAGTCTTTGGTTCCACTTTCATGGAAGGGCAGAGAAGCATTGCCCAAACCCCATCACTGGGCCAGAGCCCAAGCAAACAGCAGCAGCCACATCTGACCCTCTGCACAGATGAGAGCCCAGCACTCATCCCGGCTCCCAAACCTTCCCAAGGTGACCCTGTCTCAGCCACTGTCAGGCAGCACTCCCAGGCCACTCTTGACCCACTCTGGGGAGCTGTGCAACAATGAGCAGAATCCTCAAGTCTCTGGCAGGCGGAGGAGGGTTCCAGAAGTAGTGGAGATGCTGTGCAGGAGAAAGACAAGGCTGGAGCCAGATGCCTAGGCCCAAGTTGTGAGAACTCAGGACTTGGCAAGGGGTGCTTCCTTCCAGAGAATGAGAGAGGATCTGGGCTTCACTTGTGCATTAAGCATGAGCCAGGAGGAAGTCTAGCCTTGGGTCATGGCTCTGTCATCTGCTAGAGGCTGGGGGCAAGACTCACCAGTCCACCAGCTGGGCCCCAATGAGGTCATGCACATGGTAGGCAAGGCCAAGTCGCACTGCAGCAGGTGCCCGCCGGCCAAGGAGCTCTGACAGGAGTAGCTCCCGGTACTTGGCCTTCCGGAGCATGCCAAGAACAGCCTGGCGCCCTGGAGGAGAGATGGCAAGGAGAGGGGAAAGGCAAATAAGGCCTAGAGGCAGGAGGAACCACCAAAAGGTGAGGAGCTGCAGGCTTACGCTGCTGACAGGTTACCTTTAACAAAGTACTTGATGAATCTCCCAACTCCAGGCACAGCTAGCCACCAGCTCCCAGCATCTCGGACAGTGAAGACTCCAGCGTTCACCAGATGCCTGAGTGCAGTGGGAAGCCAGGAGAGGTGAGGCCTGGGATCTAAGAACCATCTCTCCCCACCATCCATTAATGGTTGAACACTAAGTCTCCAGAAATGTGGGCAACCCTGCAAGAGCGACTGGAGGGCAAAACCCCAACCTAGGGCAGTTCCCTACTCACACCAGGCTGCTTACTGGCTCTGGGCCCCTGCTTTTCCAGTCCCCTCTGCCCTCCCTCCATTCTATCTCTTCCTGTTACTGTTATTCATTCAAACAGCTTCCCCTCTCAGAAGCCCTCCCTGGCACACATAGGACAGAGGAGAGAGATTAGAGCCTTCTGCGTTTCTGCTACTGCCTAGGCATACCTCACCATGGCTCCTGCCACATCTCACTGAAAGTGTCTGTGTCCTGTGAAATCAGTGCTTTTGTTTTCAACACATGTGTGATCGGCAAATTTTTCACTTTCCTAATACTGAAAGTGGGTGAAAATTTAAAAAATCTGAAGCTGGTTGCCGCAAACTTCTTTCATTAAGCACAAGTGAAATGGTCTTTTCTAAATGTCACCTTTTTCACAATACAGTTGAAAGTTGCAGACATATCCAGTATTTGCCTCAGACACCACTCACCACTCTGACTAGCATTCTATACTTTTTTTTTTTAATTTGGACTATAAACTAAATGTATTTCATATATATATATTTCTTCATTTACAGTGCATCATTACATCACTATCTGTCTCACTATCACTAATAAGTTCATTGAATTCACCTTCAACCTTGGAAATCTCATCAGCATATATTTCATTTTCCATAATTAAGGTAAATTATTTTTAATGTTGAAAGCCCTGAAA
Organism: Tarsius wallacei; assembly: GCA_963574415.1. Lineage (NCBI taxonomy): Eukaryota > Metazoa > Chordata > Mammalia > Primates > Tarsiidae > Tarsius > Tarsius wallacei. Next base: position 18,931 of record CAUYQG010041413.1, on the reverse strand, counting down.
TATTAAAATATAAGTATAGAACACTAATCACAACAAAATAATGACCAACTTGCAATATTTACCAACCACGTAAATCAATAACAACATTGCAGCCGGGCTCGGTGGCTCAGCCTGTAATCCCACGCCTTGGGAGGCTGAGGTGAGTGGATTGCCTGAGCCCACGGGTTCGAGACCCGCCTGGGCAAGCGAGACCTCATCTCTACAATAAATCAAAAAATCAGCCGGGCATGGTAGCGCGTCCCTGTAGTTCCAGCTACTTGGAAGGCTGAGGCGGAAGGATCGCCGGAGCCCAGCAGGTCGAGGCTGTGGTGGCCGGGAGCGGCCACTGCACTCCAGTCTGGGTGACGGAGTGAGACTCCAACTCAAAAAAAACAACATTGCATAGTTGATATCAGATAATTATCCCAATTAACTTTCTCCTTGCCTCACTATTCATTTTCAAGCAAAATATAGTAACACATACATATGACAACATTGCAGTATTCAGAAACAATTTGCAAAGACGTAAATTCACATCAGCGGCAACCAGGAACAGAACTTGGAATGACATAAATTCACATCAGTGATCGCAAATGAGTCAAAATGCTTTCACGTATATCATGGGCTATAAAGTAGACCCAAGCCCCTCAAAACTATATTTTTATTTGGCCCTTGCCCAGTTGAGTGTTTTTTGCTTCAGAGGTTTCTTTTTTTGAATGTGAATGTTTAGGGACATCCCAGCTCCTACCACTCTGTATCCTCTTGGTTCTAGTATAATTAACATCAAGCTTTTGTGGTTCCTGCCAGGTCTCTATATGCACTTGATAAGCCACTCAGATCTCCTGAATTTTAGTCAAGGGCTCTTTCCAAGGCCCCAGGTAAGACAGACCTCTTCTCTTGTGGAGAGGAGGATGAACTTAGGTCATTTTATTTATAAAGAGTCAGCATTTCTTTGGCAGGTTCACCAGAAGGAAAAGGACAAGGCCAGATGGAACTAGAGGGAGGGAGGGGGATGCCAATGCCTGTCTCTGTTGATTCCACAAGTCTCACGTGATCTCTGGGTCCCTGAAGCCAAAGGTCTGTGTCATTTGGTCCTGCTGGAAACTAAGGTCCCCACAGGCTGGAAGCACTGAAACCAGAAGTTTCTGCACGGCCCCAGCATATGGCCGGCCATCACAGGCTTTGAGGACCTGAAAGCAGAGTTGAGAGACATAGTTTGGCCCCACCCTCACCCTCCACCAACCTCCACCCTGAGGACAGCACTTCTCTTACTGTCTTCCACCTCTCATACCCTTCCTCCTCCTCCGCCCTCTCTTTCACATTACTACTTACCAGAACCTTGTGTACTCTCCATATGTGGGGGCAGGAAAACTTGTTTACATTTTTGTTCCCCAATTTCCCTGATATCCCCCTCCCACCATCTAAAACACACACAGTCACACATACTCTGGTCCTGTAGTCCTCGGTGAAGATAATTCCATGGGCATCCAAGTCAAAGCCCAGCTGGATGATTCTGATCTCCCCCTGCTCTTGAAGATCCTTCTGTCTCCACAGAGATGGGAGTGAAAAGAAGGTTGTCAGGGTAGAATGCTCTGCTATCCTCAGACACTCTGGGTCAAGGATATTGTATATGCTTCCCTGAATAAAGAGGTTTCAGGGCCGGGTATGGTGGTTCACACCTGTAATCCCAGAACTTTGGGAGGCCAAGGCAGGAGAACTGCTTGAGCCCAGGAGTTCAAGACCAGCCTAGGCAACATAACAAGAACTCATCTCTACAAAAAATAAAAAATTAGCCACACATGGTGGCATGTACCTGCAGTACCAGCTACTCAGGAGGCTGCCTCAGGAGGCTGAGGCAGGAGGATTGCCTGAGTCCAGGAGACTGAGGTTGCAGTGAGCTGTGATTATGCCACTGCACTCCAGCCTGGGTGACAGAGTGAGATCTCGATTAAAAAAAAAAAAAAAAAAAGATAAATTATGTGTGTATGTGTATTTTTTTTTTTTTTTTGCAATTTTTAAAGCTTTAAAAGAACACAAGCTAGCACCAATACATTAAAACAACAAATACTCTTTAAGGAGTGATTCCATCTGACTTGCTTCCTCATGTGAAACTGGAACTAGTCTGTCTTCCCTTTCTTCCCTGTTGTCTTGATAAATCACCATTAATCTTCTACCTGCTAAATCCAACAGACAGATTTGATACTAATGCCACTAGTCCCACTGTCTTGGAAATCTCACAATAGGCACTTTCCTGGGTTCCTCTTAACTCAGGTAACTCCTCTGCCTTTTTCACAAATTTCTCTTACTCTGCCTTCCCCTTATATCGGTGGATCTCAATTTTTTTTTTTTTTTTTGAGTTGGAGTCTCATTCTGTCACCCAGGTTGAAGTGCAGTGGCACACTCACGGCCACCACAGTCTTGATCTGCTGGGTTCAGGTGATCCTTTCGCCTTAACCTTCCAAGTAACTGGAACTACAGGCACGCGCCACCACGCCTGGGTAATTTTTTGATTTATTGTAGAGATGAGGTCTCGCCAAGTTGTCCAGGCTGGTCTTGAACCCGTGAGCTCAGGCAATCCTCTCACCTTGGCCTTCCAAAGTGCTGGGATTATAGGTGTGAGTCACTGTGCCCAGCAAGGATCTCAAATTTTAAGGCGCACTGAAAAGCACTTGAAGCTACGGTTCAAAAATGTAGATTCCTACATCCCACCCGGAAGAGATCTTTTATTTGAGTCAGAGTCTCACTCTGTCGCCCAGGCTGGAGTGCAGTGGCACGCTCACAGCCACCACCGCCTCAACCTGCTAGGTTCAGGTGTTCCTTTTGCTTCAGCCTTTCAAGTAGCTGGAACTACAGGCAGGCGCCCCCACACCTGGGTAATTTTTTTATTTATTGTAGAGATGAGGTCTTGCCAAGTTACCCAGGCTAGTCTCGAACCTGTGAGCTCAGGCAATCCTCTCACCTTGGCCTCCCAAAGTGCTGGGATTATGGGTGTGAGTCACCACACCCAGCAAGGATCTCAAATTTTAAGGTACATTGAAAAGCACTTGAAGCTGTAGTTCAAAAATGTAGATTCCTACATCCCACCCACAAGAAATCCTTTTTTTTTAGTCAGAGTCTCACTCTGTCGCCCAGGCTGGAGTGCAGTGGCACGCTCACAGCCACCAATGCCTCAACCTGCTAGGTTCAGGTGTTCCTTCTGTCTCAGCCTTCCAAGTAGCTGGAACTATAGATGCGTGACCATGCCCGGTTATTATTTTTTTTGTTTTGATTTTTTGTAGAGATTTTTTTGTTGGTCTCGAACCTGGGCTCAGGCAATCCTCTCACCTTAGACTCCCAAAGTGCTGGGATTACAGGCGTGAACCATCATGCCTGTCTTGCAAAAGATCTTAATTAACTTTGGGTGAGTCCCAGGAGCTTGTATTTTTTGAGTAAGTAGCCCAGATAATTCTGACACAAGTAGAACTCGAGCCACACGTTGAATAACACTACCTTAGGTAATGGTGTCTCCTAGCATTGTGGATTTGGCCCTATTATCTTTCATTCTAAACCTCGTCCTTAACCATGGACCTCAGAGGACCTGTGAAACACCCTCCCCTATCTCCAGGCACACACAAACTGTATATATACCTATGTATACATATACACTGCATATGTGCAATTTTCTGGAGATAGCCAGAGGTTTCATCACCTCCTAAAGCTTATGAAAAGGTTATAAGTCATTCCTCTGCTTGCTTTTCCTACTGGACATCACCTACATTCAGACTGAGCTGCTTGCTACTCACATACCAACTTGTAATTATATCACTGGCCCAGAATTCTGTTCCACAAACACCATCAATTCAACTTGTACAGGATTAAACACATCATCTCCTCCCCCAACTCACTGTACTCTAGACTCCACCAGCTACCATTCAGTCTGTCATCTAGAAAATTTGGGAGTCATCCTGGACTCCTCTCTCTTCCTCACTCTCCATATCCCTCGCTCATCTGCTCCCTCCTCACTACACTGACCTAATTTAGGCCTTCACCAGTTCTCAGCTGCAGTATCTTAGAACTGATCTCCCTTGCCTCGTCCATTATCTTCAGTACACCATTCCCTCTCCTGTTTAACATTCTCTACCAGCTCATCGCCTTCAGTGTAAGACGGAAACCGCATTGAGGTACAAGGCCTGTCATGATCTGGCATCTGTCTGCATTCCCACCGCTGTATGTTCGAACCATGCCCCATGATTCCGTTTCCTTAAAAGCCTCGTTCTTCCACCTCCATGAGTTGGCATGGCCGCTACTGCCTGAGAGTCTGTAGCATTCTCTGTCGCAGCCCAGTGTCCGGCACGGTGGCCCTCTCCAGAAAGGCCTAATGCTTGCGAAATGGCCGACGGGCTGACTGAGAGAACTGAGTGAGTGACCGGGGACTTCAGGAGTGCCCGCGAGACATGGAAAGGGCCCACAGGGATCTCACCAGCTGCCGGTCGGCCACCGTCCGGTCAGGTACGAGGCTGTACACCTGGCTCTTCAGCACGATGGGCGGCAGCGCATCCTCGAACAGGCCTCGCGGGAACAGCTGCACTAGCTCCGAGACTGCCGCGCGCGCTGACCCTGGGCAGAGACCGTGTCACTGAGTGGGACCTGGGGCGGGGGCCAACTGAACTGCATGAACACTGTTTTATCAACAGACCTGGTTACCCGAGGCGAGGCCCCTCCCCTCTGGGGTCTTTAGCTCCGCCCCGAGGTTGCCGTGGTTACCTGGTTCGCTCCCCAGAGGATCCGAATCTACAGGCCCTTGCTTCCGCTGTCTCTTCAATCCGAAGGTCTCAGGTACCAGGCGATGTCTCTTCCGGCTCATATCCCAGGATTTTAGGTACGGAGGAAGGGGTATGAATTGAGGGACGAGAACGAGAAAATCGGGTCTTCCGGCGCAGAGCAGTGACGTTGACCTCCCTGGGCGTCACTCCTCGGAGACCAGGTGACCGGTTGTAAGTATCACGACGTGAAGACGAAAGAGGCGTCCTCTAGTCCGCTCTCGGGCTCTTGCTGGTAGGGCGGGCCAATGCGGATACATGCCTACCGCTGATTGGCTCCCTCGGAGGCCAGTCACGTCCAGGACTCAGGGACGATACGGAGGGGCGCCGGTGGCCACGTTAGGATCAACCGCCTGGTGTAAAACTCTCACCGCCCCCGCCCCTGAGGGATTTGTCCGCCACTGTCGCTGAATGATTGCATCATCGAAAGCAGAAAAACACCTTTGCGTCCCTCTTCGGCTTCTGACGTGCCTGCCATGACGTCATAGTCCTGCGGAGGTGGAAATCGAGGTTGGGGCGCTTTGAGGTACCCTGATCCTTGATCTGAGCTCAGACTTCTTTCCTAACCTCACTCGTTTGGAGGATTTGGTGGGGAGGGTGGGTATAGGAAAGAGGAGGATGAGCGCTTGGTCGTCGTTGCGTTTGAAGGGCTGGGGCTTGCATGTTTCAACGCCAGACCTGGCAATCTGGAGGCTCACTTAGTCTGTCATACGACCCAGGTCCAAGTGCTCGCTGCTCAAAGCCAAACTGGAGAGAGGAGAGTTGGTAGATGGAAAGACGAGCTTACCAAGAAGCCATCTTCTCGAGTTGGCAAATGTCTCGAGTACTATCTCAAATTTCGGGGCCAATTAGAAAGTTTTCAAAGGGAAATTGGTATGGAAAATGTGTGGGAGTGGGGTAGTCTGTAGGATCTAATGTCCTTGTTCTAATTGCTATCTCGAATAATTGTCTACCCGGGGGTCTGACTGGTGTCATCTTGGCTGTGGCCAAGCCGGTGGATCAATCGTCTGTGAATACCCTCAGGTGGGAAGGCTTTGCAATAGAAGCTCAGGCCTATTTTATTCTAGAATTAGTCTCCAGAATTTTCGGGGGCCTGGTTGGCCTTACTCTGATCGTGGCCAGTACAGATTAACTGTCTCAAGGCTCTCTCTCAGCAAGTAAAGTTCGGCAGAAAGGCCTTCGTGTCTGGCTTGCTTCAAGACTAGCCTTTGAGATTTCTAAGAAAGCATAGAATTAGATAAGCTTCACAGTGTAAGGGAGTCCTAGAAGGACAGAAGAAAAAAATGTTTCCAGGACAACTGTTAAGCTAAAGCAGAGTGCATAAAGCTAAAATCTCAGTCACAAGTCCTGACATGGAGTCACCCTTCTCCAGGCCTCCTCTGTAAAAGGTAAACTTTTCCCCACTCTTAGGACCTCATGGAGCCCAGAGGGACCAAGAGAGGCGCTGGGAAGACAGAGGTAGCTGAAACTCGGAACAAACTCCCCCACCAATCACCCTCCCTGCCTACAGACCCTGCCCTCTACTCTGGGCCTTTTCCTTTCTATCGGCGCCCTTCGGAACTGGGCTGCTTCTCCCTGGATGCACAACGCCAGTACCATGGAGATGCCCGAGCCCTGCGCTATTACAGCCCACCCCCCACCAACGGTCCAGTCCCCAACTTTGACCTCAGAGATGGATACCCTGACCGATACCAGCCCCGGGATGAGGAGGTCCGAGAAGGGCTGGACCACCTACTACGCTGGCTCCTGGAACACCGAGGCCAGCTGGAGGGGTGAGCAAAGTCTAGCACACAAGTAGATCTGGAGACTGGCACCAATGCTCTAATACTAGGAAAGCCAAAGCTGGGGTGAAAATCAGTCCTTAGAAGAAACATAGGCTGTTCTTTGGGGCAGTATCTGACTAATGCTTGGATCAGACTTTGAGCCTGTAACTCCTCCCTCTCAGGGGTCCAGGCTGGCTGGCAGGGGCCATAGTGACATGGCGGGGGCACCTGACAAAATTGCTGACGACACCATATGAACAGCAGGAGGGCTGGCAGCTGGCAGCCTCCCGGTTCCAGGGGACACTGTACCTGAGTGAGGTGGAGACGCCAGCTGTTCGGGCGCAAAGGCTTGCTCGGCCACCCATCCTCCGGGAGCTTATGTACATGGGGTACAAGTTTGAGCAGTACATGTGTGCAGGTGAGAGTTGCCTCTGCTCTTGTAGACCCCTTCCCCTCCCCAGAGATTGAGAACCCCACCCCCCTGCTGCTGCTTCTCTCCTTGTGCAGACAAACCTGGAGGCTCCCCAGACCCCTCTGGGGAGGTTAACACCAACGTGGCCTTCTGCTCTGTGCTACGCAGCCGCCTAGGAAGCTACCCTCTGCTCTTCTCAGGGGAGGTAGACTGCACAGACCCCCAGGTCCCATCCACACAGTCCCCTGCCTGCTATGTGGAGCTCAAGACCTCCAAGGAGATGCACAGCCCTGGCCAATGGAGGAACTTCTACAGGTTCAGGACAGGGGTGGGCCCGGCAAGAGCCTAGACTTGACAGCTAGGAAAGGGATTTGTGGAGAGGGTGAGGGCAAAATGGAGGGGGGAGGAGGGGTCCCACTGATCCAATCCCCTGCTTTTCCTGACAGACACAAGCTCCTGAAGTGGTGGGCTCAGTCCTTCCTCCCAGGGGTCCCAAATGTTGTTGCTGGCTTCCGTAACCCAGAGGGTTTTGTCTGTTCCCTCAAGACCTTTCCTACCATGAAGATGTTTGAATACGTCAGGGTAAGGCAGTGGTGTCACAGCTCCCACCTGTATCCCCCACACACCAAGACCGGGGGTCCAGCATCCAGGGTTGTAGTCAGCCTTCCCCTTCTCCCACCCCCATCCTCACTGCCAGTCTTCCACCTCTTCTTCTGCCTGCTCCAGAATGACCGTGACGGCTGGAATCCTTCTGTGTGCATGAACTTCTGTGCCGCCTTCCTTAACTTTGCCCAGAGCACAGTTGTCGAGGATGACCCCAGGTGAGGCATTCATCTCTGTTCTTCCCCTCTGGATCCTAGGAGCTCAGCTTCCAGCCCCCAACACATGCCTCCATCTTCCCCCAGGCTTGTCCACCTCTTCTCCTGGGAGCCTGGCGGCCCAGTCACCGTGTCTGTACATCGAGATGCACCCCATGCCTTCCTGCCCACATGGTTTGTGGAAGCCATGACCCAAGATCTCCTGTCACCCCCTAAAACTCCCTCCCCCAAGTAGTGACACTTCAGAGGGGCTGGTCCTATCTCTGTGCACAGATATTAAAAGCATATTTCTAAATGGTTTGTCCTCTGAGCTGAGTCATCCCTGCCCAACACCTCAAGCACACAGTGGTTTACAGCTTTATTATCAAGTTTTTACTTAGGGGTCATTCACTGGGTGTAGAGGCTGGCTGCAAAGACAATGTCCCTCCGTAGCAGGGTAGCTGCTGTCTCCATCTTGGCACCCAGCACAGGCTCCCCTACCAGGCGGGCCGCCCCCCGCAGTGAGCGACACATCTCAGCCAGGCGCTGAATGCAGCGGACCACCAGGCCCTCAGGGGTCCCTGAGAGCCCTGCCAGCTCAGAGAAGGGCTGTAGGGAAGGCAGGGTGAGGACTGAATGTGTTTGGCCTGGGCAGCCTCTCCCAAGCCAGCCAGCCAGCCACAAAACCCCAAACCCCAGATACTCACCATGCCCCGGGCCCACTCGTATACAACCTCGACCAGCCCAAAATTCAGCTCCCCCACAAATTCCTCCACTGTCTGGTTCAGGCCACAGGCCATCTGGACCTCACCAATCCGCTTGGCCACAGCCCGGACACGCTCTACTCCCTGCAGAGGGGGAAGGAGAGGTTATGACCTGCCTTTCTGCTGCAGGATAAGGAAGGCCCAGATCAAGGAAGAGGCCATTCCCATCCTTGGGTCATTTAATGGGCTGGAGGGGGTCACCTCAGGAATACCTGGCGGGGAAGATGTTGGGGCCACAGCCCAGGCAAGGAGAAAAGGGTGGTATCCCCTACCTGCTTGAGAGTGCTTGGAAGCTGATCCCCTGGGTCCCCAGGGCTCTGGCAGACCAGGCCAGAGAGCAGGGCCGCTATCTCCTCAGGTCGCAAGGCGCTCAGTGCATTGTCAAACATGAGCTCAGTAAGAAGTAGCTCATGGCTGCTCATGGCACAAGCCACCCGCCCTGCCAGCTTCACAGTGCCTGCCTCGTCCACGTAACCCAGGGTTCGAAGCACCTGCAAGAAAGAGTGTGGGTGTTGGAAAGCCGGCTGTCCTCTTCTCTAGCCCCTTAGCTCCACCCCTGCCCTTCCCACCTCTACTCGCTGATGGTATTCGGGCAGCAGCAGCAGCGACTGATCCGACAGCAGAAAGCGCAGCCGCTCCATCTCCTTCTGTATCTGCATTCTCTCCCGCAGCTTCAGGTACTGCAGAGAGCCACTGTCAGCTTTCTCCTTCACCCCTCAGCATGGGTGCACTGAGGACACGGACTGAGATGGGGGTAGCCAGTCTACAGGGGACCAGAGAGGAAAAGCACCCCCTCCCAGCTTGGAAGCTGGCATTCAGGACCCTACCTGGGCAGCAAAACGGGGGCTGTGCACACACTGAACCCCCCGGATCAGCTCCTCCAGCTTCCAGGCCCGGAGCCCACCCTCTACCACTGACACATCCTTGAGCTGCAGGTCATTGACAGGGTCAAGGGTGGGGGGTCCTGCTGGGTAGGCTTGAGCCAGACGCAGCAGTTCCTGTACAGCAGTGGTCACGGCTGCAAGGGGAGGATCCTTCCTGAGGAAGAAAGAGGTCTTGAGATCTGAGGTAAGAGGCCTCTCTCCCACTGAAGCCCACCTCAGGCTAGGGGAGCCCCCTCAAAATAATATGCCCCACCCCACCCCCAGGCCAGGCACGGGCTCATGCCTGTAATCCCAGCACTATGAGAGGATGAGGCAGGAGGATTGCTTGAGCCCAGGTGTTCAATCAGTCTAGGCAACATAGCAAGACATCATCTCTACAAAAAATCAAAAACTTAGCCAGGTGTGGTGGCATGTACCTGTAGTCCCAGCCACCCTGGGAGGCTGAGATTGAAGGATCGCCTGAGCCCAGGAGGTTGAGACTGCAGTGAGCTATGATCATGCCACTGCACTCCAGCCTGGACAACAGACTGAGACTCTGACTCAAAAAAAATAAATACACCTTCCTACTTCATGATGCCCCCTCAGTTGCTCCCCCCAGCTATAATACTCAGCCCCTTCAAAACAGCCCTTAACCTCCTGGTCCCCCTCAGGTTAAGGGAGGCCCTTCCTTTCATCCCCCACTTCACGGTCTCCCTCAGCCTAGGGGAGCCTCCCCAACCCCACCCCATACTACGTTCCAGGGTAAAGTCCCTCCCCAGCATCTGACTTGAATTTCGGTTGCTGCCTCTTGTTGAAGTCCTCTAAGATCTTCTCCCCATTCACCCGGAGCACCTTGGTGGTGATGGCAGCCACGTCTCCTGGCTGGAGCTTGATCACGGTGTGGTCACAGGGCCCTGTGAAAAGGGAAGATTGGGTCAGACCTTGCCACAGACCCAGGCATCCTACTTACACCACTGTCAGAAAGCTAGACATTTGCCTCACTCTTACCTTCAGGCAGGAACAACTTGAATCCCACGAGGTCATCTGGATGGGGAACATCTGGAGTGGTCGGCCCCCTGTCCTGTGGGTCCTGAGACATGGGCTTATCACACAAGATCAGGGTTGTAAATACTCTGCTGGTAGAGTTTGAGGAGACCTGGGAGAGTAAGGGAGGCCAGGATAGGGGGATATAAGAAATGAACATCAAAGGTAGGAACCACATTCCACTCTCGGGCAGCGATCAGAAAACAACCATGCAGAGCTCACCGACAGGAAGGGGTAACAAAGTCAAGCAGTCAGAGCAGACTTCTTGTGGGGTGGGGGAAAAGAGGCAAGCATGAAGTGGTGGTGATGGGAAGGGAAAGTGTGAAAAAGGAGGGCAAGAGAGAAAAATGAGAGCCCTGTGGTGACAGCAACCTGCCCCCAGCCAAGTGGGAAAGATGGCTTGATGCCTCTTACCCTTTGTGGTCCAAATTCCCATTGCTCTCACCTGCAAGATCACACCCAATGCGTTGTGATGCTCTTGATTCTTCACAACTACCACCCTTCCTGCTGAGAGAGATTTCAGCCCATTCACGGACTCTACGACGCGTCGCTGAAGAGCAGGGACATGCACAAAGGGAATAAGGGAAGAGACATCACAGGGACAGACACTTGGACTAAGTTCAGGAGCAGACCCAGAGTGACAGGGTCTCTTCCTCGCTTCCTCCATCATCTCCCCAACATTCACACTAGCTCACCTGGATCATGTTCCGGGTCTCCGTCAGTTCCTCCCCCCAGCTATAATACTCAGACAGGTCAGCCAGTTGGCCAGTCATGTCAGGCTCCTCCAAGACCCCCAGCCTCTTGGTCAGTTCCGCTAGAGTCTGTTCATGGGCCTATGCAGAAGCAGGGGGAGGTTGCGAAAAGGTAGTCCCTAGACCCAATCTGCCACAGCCCCCACCACTATCACACTGGCCTCTAGATGCCCATCTCTTTCCAGCCTGGCTTTGTCTAACCTCCTGCTCCGTGTACTGGTCACCCCAACCTCCTCACCTTGCTGTCCTTACGGGATGGAAACTCAGAGAAACTCCTCTTCATCATGTCCTCCACCCTGAGGGCATCCACCCGTAGCAGGTTGAGGATCATAGAGTAAGTGAGACGGAACTGGGACTGCAGCTGGGATGGCTTCCCCTGGAGCCATGTCAGAGAAGTCAGTGAGATTGGGACGGGACCTACCACTCCTCAACCAGTTATCTGAGGACTAGGTCAACTTCTGTCAGATTTAGTCCTAGCTTTGCAACTGTGGGGCCTTCAGCAAATCACTTGCTCACCTCCTCTGTAACATGAGGGAACAAATCAAAATAAACAGACTTTCAAAGGCTCCATCCAGCTCTGTATTCACAGAGGGAAAAGCTAGAGGAGATGGGTTCCAATCTCATCCTTGGATTTGCTCACTCCTACCTTGGCTTCTCCTAGACAAAATAAAAAAGGGGAGGTGGAGAGAAGGGCTGGAAGAGAATCCAGCAGGTCCTGGAGCTGGGCCCCTGCTTGGGCTGGCCTCATGCTGTCCACTCACCATCATCATGCGGTGCAGGTCCGCCATCTCAGGCACTCGGCCCTTGCAGAGCAGGATGACAGTTCCTGTGGGGTCCAGGCCTCTTCGCCCCGCCCGGCCTGCCATCTGCACATACTCCCCAGGGAGCAGGTCTCTGAAAGTAGAGCCATCATGCTTGCGCATGGAGTCAAACACCACTGTACGGGCCGGCATGTTTACACCCATAGCAAATGTCTCTGTGGCAAACAAGACCTGGGACAGAAGAGAAGAGGAAGGATCAGCAAAAGGGCTACACACACATCCCTGGTCCTGGCCAGCTCACCTTACTTGGTAGCCAAGGCTAAGTAGGCACAAGGCACAATCCCAGGTTGCTACTTGTAGGGTCTCATTTAACTCTCCAGGCAAACCTACAGGGTAGATACTATTACTTTCCTAATTTTATTTATGTAGCTACCTTTTACCAGATATCCCACTTCCATCCTCTCACTGCAATCATTCCATGTACTTTTTTTTTTTTTTTAGAGACATGGTCTCAATCTGTCACCCAGGCCAGAGTACAGTGGAATGATCATAGCTCACTGTAACCTCAAACTCCTAGGTTCAAGTAATCCTCCTGCCTTGGCTTCCCAAAGCACTGGGATTACAAGTGTGAGCCATTGCACATGGCCCCAATGTATTTAATGACTATTGTTTTGTGTGAATGTATTCTTGCAAAATGTTATCTTGATTTGCGTATCTATAATTTATAATTCACATAAAAGCAATTATATATCTGACTGTTTTCTTACTTCTTTTCCTCCCTCGATACAGTGTTTCAACATCCATCCATGTTCCTGTAGGTACCCATTGCTTCCAACTTTTGCAGAACACTCTGTGAGTGCATCCCTCATAATTACCTACCCTGTCTCCTGTGAAGGGCACCCTGGTACCACCAATATTCTGCCATGACTATAACATGACTACAGCAAACAAAGGGAGAGACATGTTCCTTCATGAACCAGGATGAAAATTTTTTTGCAATATATACCCAAGAATGGAATTTAGAGTCAAAGAGTATGTTATACTTATTTTACCTAAATAGTGTCCTGCCCAACTGACTACACTTGTCCAAGGATTCCTAGATTCCTACAGTCTCCTATGTTTCTGGCAGCACCTTGGTATTAGCCAGTTTCCTAAATTTTATCAGTCTAATATCTGTAAAGGCATAGCTTGTATTTCAATTTGCCTTTCTCTGATTACTAACAACTTTTCATATGCTGGCTAGCTTCTGGGGATTCTTTCTGTTTTATCTTACGCATTGCTATTTTAGATGGGAAACCTAAAGTTCAGAAAGATTAAGTAATTTGTCCAAGATTACCACAAATAAATGGTAAAGCTGGAATTCAAACCCAAGCAGTCCGGATCCAGAGCCCAAGTTCTTAACCACAGCACTGTCCTGCCTAAACTTCTGCCCCTCTGCCCTCTGGGTAGCCCCTAAGTAGGCAACAAGGACCTTGGGGAGTCCCCCTCCCACCACCATGTGCACCTTGACCAGACCACGGCTGAAGAGCATCTCCACAATCTCCTTGAGGATGGGCAGGATGCCGCTATGGTGCACCCCCAGGCCACGATGCAGGAGCTCTGACATGTGCAGGACCTTTGGTGGGGGAGGCCCACAGTCAGAAATGATGTCTCAAACACCCTATCCCCACAGCCTCCCAAGTGTGTGTACATACATACATACACACACACACACACGCGCGCGCGCGCGCGCACACACACACACACACCTGGGGCAGCTGGCGGTCAGATCCACGGAGGCGAGCAAGGCAGCGCTGCAGGAAGAGGTGAATCTCACTCTTCTCTGAACTCGTGGTGAGATCAAGGGAAGTGAGGCCTGAGGCCTGCTCATCACAGCGGCCACGAGAGAAGGTGAACACCACCACTGGCAGCTGGGCACGCGTGCGGAGGGAGGCCAGGAGGGACAGGTACACTCCACGGTCCTGGGAAAGGGGGGAAGGGATATACATAGGTTGAGTCCCTGAATCAATGGGAAGTGAAGTAGTGTCAAGTGGGACAGTGCTCAAAGCTCAAGTACAAACCCCTAGGGGACAAGGGTAAAAAAGACGAAGAGAAATAGGTTATCGGCAGGTACAAAATCTTCCCAGTTCTTACCTGTGCAGGCCCTCCCTGGTGTGTGGGCTGCTTGGCCCCAAAGGTCTGGGCATGTTTGCTCATTCTCTCCTTCTTGGCCTCCACAGCTGCATAGTACCTAAAGCACAGGGAGGGGTGGCCATCATGCCCTGCTGAGGGCCCAGCCCTGACTCTTCCCCCTGTCTCTGGGCTTACCCCTTTGTGTGGAAGGCTCCTCGGGAGTCCAGCAACAGGAAGAGCTCTCCCTGGGTCTTAGGACTGTTACCTGTGAAGAGATAGTGCTCCAGGGGGACAGGGCGGGCAACAGTGCTGATCACATAGATCTGGCGACGCTTCAGACGCCTTAAGGCAGGAGAGAGTAGAGGTCAGGTGTGAGAGTGTAGGAAGCAGCCCCTATCCCCACCCCCTCTGACTCCACCATCTTTTCTGAGATCCAGAATACAAGGCTGTCTCCTGCCATCCCATCTCATCTTGCAAAGTAATCTAGCCCAAATGGGATGCTGCAGCTGCCCAAACAGGACATGTTCTCTAGCCCCATGTCCAAGACCTGACCACTCTCCTTGCCATGGCAGTCTTAGTCTCCCCACTCTAACCAAGGGATATCTCAGCCCCCTTCACCCAAGCACCCCAGGATACATGTCTCACCCAATCCAGTCAGCAAACTCAAGGGCATTGGGAACAGTAGCACTCAGAAGGATGATGGAGACGTGGTCAGGGAGCATGATGAGCACTTCCTCCCACACAACACCCCGCTGGGCACAGAGAGGGGAGAGAGTCACAGGAATGCAGAGGGAGCTGCCTGCTGCCCCTAGAGAAGTGGCATGGGGTCCCATGTGGGGGCAAAAAAAGGCAGTAAGGTCCTCAGGCCTCAGGATGTGATAGGAGGATGTGATGGGAGCTGCTCAACTGGTCCCAAAGGAGAGGACTGCTGGGATCTGGGAAACCAATGCCCCTTACCTCAGCATCATTGATGTAGTGAACCTCATCAAAGATGACCCACTCCAGGTCCCGGATAACATCTGAGCCACTGTACAACATGGAGCTGAGGAGAAGAGGCCAAGGGCTGACTCCCCAGCATCTCCACCTCCTCCTCAGCCAGCACGCTCTCCAAAACAGCCACATCTTCCCATCTGTGTTGAATGCCCATCTCTCACCGAAGGATCTCTGTGGTCATGATGAGGCAGGAGGCCTCGGGGTGCAATTGCACATCCCCAGTGAGCAGCCCCACATCCCCAAATGTGTTTCGGAAGTCTCGGAACTTCTGGTTGCTCAGGGCTTTGATAGGCGAAGTATAGATGGTACTGAGGAGAGGGCATAAAGTTAGGCAGTCCCTCCACACAGACTTGTGGCCAGTACCTCCTCTTCCAGGCAGAGCCCTCCCAGAGCATGTCCCAGATGCTCAGGTGCCCTCTTCACCCAAACTGCCCTAGCACTCTCCTTCACAATATGACCCCAGAAAAATTCTGTCCCCAAGACCCTTCCTAAATTCGCCCAGATCATTCTTCTAAACTTTCTCCCCACTATAGCTTCTCATCTCTCTCTGGGCCCCTATCTCAGTCTCTCCCCTGAACCTCTCACTAAAGGATGAGACAGAAGTTGGGTAAGAGATGAGACTTAATAAGGACACAGAAAAAAAATAGGGCTGGCTGCTGAAGGAAGTTGGGAGGGGACTTGTACCGCGTCATGTGTTTCTGGGCCAGGGCAATGGCATATTCAGCCACAACTGTCTTCCCTGCGGATGTATGAGCTGCGACAAAGACAGAGTCATGTCGTTCCAAGTGCAGGATGGCCTGTTTCTGAAACACATCTGGCTCAAATGGCCACTGTGGGAGAGAGAAATAGATGTGGGCTGAAAAAGAGACAGGGACTTTCCTGCCTCCTGCTCATGGGGCATGCAGGGCAGAGGGTAGAAGGCCAGAGCCAAACAAGGCTAGGACTGAGAATCAAGACTGGCCTGGAAGGGATCAGATCTCTAGTGGGAAGAGGAGAAAAGGAGTGGGCTTGGAGGCAGGGCAAGGGTCTGACCCAGCAAGAGGTAGAAGAGCATGTAAGGACTGGGCCACAGTACCTGAAAGGCTGGCTGGGGAATGAGGCGGTAGAAATCACCAACAGGGGAGGTGACATCCACAGGAATAGCCCACTGCTCCTGAGGTAGAGGTTTCGGGGGCTCTGGGGCGGATACAGCTGTGGATGTTTCCTGGAAAAGTTGGAGTTGGGGTGATAAAGAACACTCTCAATTACTACTCCTCCAAAAAGATGTTCCTTTCTTCTTCTCACATCTAACCTAGCCAACCCTCCTCCCTGTGGCAAGGCCCCTTCTTTCTTGCCTCCACTGCTCAGAACCACTAACCTTCAACACGAGATCTTCCAAGCTGCTAGCTCGGGCCAGGGGAGCACTGCAGGGAGAGGCTGAAACAGTGTCTCCCCTGGGACACCCTGGCTGTCCCACTGCCTCACTCTCATCCTCATCACCCCCACCCAAATCTAGAGGCTCCAGCAGACGGCTGAGGCTGAGCAACCCAAGAGCTGGTGTCGGGTGATCTGAGGAGCAAAGAAAAAGGGCAACCTTGTTATATCCATCTCTGTTCTGTAGAAGGGTACTACTTTTCCTGCACCCCACTACAAAACTAAAACTAACCTTTCGGAGCAAAGTCCACACCTTTCTTGAAACCAGGTGGAATAGTAAGAAGACCTGGAAGACAGGGACAGAGAGGTAGAATAAGGGCCACTGCACATTGGTGTTTATTTTATAAACTAAAAGGACACCATTCACAGCACAAACATTGTAGATGGGGATGTTTGCTGTGACACTTTTCCAGGAGATGGCAGGAAAAGTTGTGAAGGAAAGGATACTTTTTTCT
The DNA here is from genome assembly GCA_963574415.1 of Tarsius wallacei. Lineage (NCBI taxonomy): Eukaryota > Metazoa > Chordata > Mammalia > Primates > Tarsiidae > Tarsius > Tarsius wallacei. The sequence continues at coordinate 2,024 of CAUYQG010041413.1, read as the reverse complement.
AATTTGATCAAAGGCATGGAAGGGCTAGCAGCAACCCAGTGATAGGCCTGGCCTCCTCCTCCTCCTCCTCGGGTCTTAGACTCAGAGTCCCACCTCACCTTTCTCAAAGTCTATCTCTTCTTCAGCCTCCTCCCGAGTGCTCAGATCTGTTATGGTGGGTTCATCCATCCCACCTGGGAAAAGGGCAGACAGACAGGGATTCATAGGATAAGGGTAAAAGAAGGGTGGGAACCCTTCCCTGGAGACTAAGGGCTCCCTCTCCATGAGAGTCACCTGGCCAGAAGGGGTATTGTGTTGGATTTCCCCATAAGGACTGGGAGACTGGCACTGGAGGCCGGTGAAGAGACAAGGAGGTCGTGGCTGACAGGTTTGTGTTTTCCAGCAGGACCTGAGGCAAAAAATAAGAGCCCCAGTAAGGATGAGCTTCCCTCTGACCTGCCCCCTCTTCTCCCAACCCTGCTTCTTATAGCCCCTAAACTCTTACCTCCTTATAGCCTAGTATCTGGCCTGTGGTTGGGTGTCTTTGGGCCTGCAGGTCAGATGGGACTGGGGCTCCCAAGGTAGCCAGGAGAGACCAGGGATCTGTCTTCCTCTGCCATTTTCTGAAAAGAGAAAAAAGTAACTTTTAGGTTTTCTTTCTCTCCCTGTCCCAGCTTCCTTCAGAGACCCATCTCCAAGTCTGGGCCCCTCCAGACTCCTCACCGGGCTGAGTGCTCCACACCATGCAGAGGCAGCCAGGTTGGAGATGACAAAAACAACTGCTCTGCTTCTTGCTGCAGATCTGGGGCACAGGGAGGAAGGCCATGGGGAAGCTGAAACAAGGACAAAATGAAAGGCATACGGTAAAGAAAAAAACTAAAATAGCTGGGCGCGGTGGCTCACACCTGTAATCCCAGTACTTTGGGAGGCAGTACTTTGGGACTGCCTGAGCCTGGGAGTTCTAGACCAGCCCGGGCAACATGGCGAGACCTCATCTCTACAATAAATCAAAAAATTAGCTGGGCAGGGTAGCACATGCCTGTAGTTCCAGCTACTTGGAAGGCTGAGGCAGAAGGATCACCTGAACCCAGCAGGTCAAAGTTGTGGTGGCCATGAGTGTGCCACTGCACTCCACTGTGGGTGACAGAGTGAAACTCCAACTGAATCCTGTTGCCTCTGCCTCCCAAAGTGCTGCTGGGATTACAGGCATGAGCTACCACACCCGACTGGTATTTACATTTAGATCAGAAATGGTAGACGTACCAAACAGATTAGGACCATTAAGCTGAAGCAACATTTTCCAAAGGTTGTCCAAAAACTACCTACTACTGTATCACCTAGGGCACTGATTAATAATGTAGATTTTGGATTTCAGAAACATGGAGTCTGAACCTAAGAATTTGCATTTTTAAAAGGCTCGTTTTTGTTAACCATGAGACACACTGAAATTTGAGAATCACTGATTTAGAAAAAGGGGTCCCAGACCTAAGGATGAAGAGTAAGAGGTTCAAAGCCTAGCAACTCAGTCACCAACAAGTGCCCTGGTGATTGGAGACAGAAAGGAGCTCCAAGAAGAAAAGACAGGCCAGACGCGGTGGCTCACGCCTATAATCCCAGAGCTTTGGGAGGCCGAAGTGAGAGGATCGCCTGAGCTCGCGGATTCGAGACCGGCCTGGGCAACTTGGTGAGACCTCATCTCTACAATAAATCACGAAATGAGCCGGACATGGTGGCACGTGCCTGTCGTTCCAGCTACTTGGAAGGCTGAGGCGGAAGGATTGCCGGAGCCCGGCAGGTCGAGGCTGCAGTGGCCGGGAGCGTGCCACCGTCCTCCAGCCTGGGTGACAGAGTGAGACTCCCACTCCCCCCCCAAGAAATATATTGCCGGGCTCGGTGGCTCAGCCTGTAATCCCGCGCTTTGGGAGGCCGAGGTGAGTGGATTGCCTGAGCCCGCGGGTTCGAGACCCGCCTGGGCAACTTGGCGAGACCTCATCTCTACAATAAATTAAAAATTAGCCGGGTGTGGTAGCGCGCGCCTGTAGTTC